>MPNW01000834.1:44375-90682 GCA_011800805.1 Hirudo medicinalis | reverse complement strand
ACTTCATTAAACTTATTATTACAACTTCTAAGATTAGTTAGAATCCACTTGCAAGTTGTTAGTCTATCACCGAAAGGGCCTTGTGGGAGCAGTGGGTTGGTCTCGAGAAGCTGAGCGTCTCTCAACCCTCCGAAGATATGCCTGTTCAGCCTGCATACGAGTCAAATCACGATTGAAAAACACCTTAAGCAGCTCAGGGTCTGGTGAAGCTCTAAGGACTCGAGATGAAGATATGACTGAATCAACAGAGCATTTGCTTTCAAGAGTGACACAGAGCTTGGAAGCAGGACCCTTGTCTCTGCCCAGTCTTCTGGTCCTGATCACTCGAGGTTTGACAGTCAGGTTTTTAGTTAATCCAAAACAATGTTGAACATTTAAGTTTAAAATATCATTAAATATTATCATAAAAATATATTTTTCAATATAATTCCAATTACCTTTTGATGGTTTAAAGTTGATGGGCAGATCATAATGAAAATCCATGCTCACATTATTTTCAGATTTGTCAAACATTTCAACTTGTCAAAGCTTTAAGAGTAATTTCACCAAAATTAATCAATATGCAACATGTTGTTGCCTTGATCGATTTGAAATGTCATTCTTTGGCGATAAATAACAGCTTTATTTACGCCAGGAACGTAAAAGTCTATGCAAAGAAATGTCCGTTTCAGTTGCTCATTTTCGTAAATTTACTTGCTTTTCAGTCCATTAGATGTTAATATTTATAAATGTTTTAAATCTTTGTAGAAAAATGAAGTTTGTTGCTGTAATTCTGGGTTGCATTACTTTACTCAACTCGGTGAAAGGTAAGCATTAATTTGTAAGAAAAAGAGAATTGCAAGTCACTTTAATTTAAATTATTAAAAACGTATTACGAACAGGTGAGTATGTGTGGTCTGAACTCAAAGACGGATATGAAGGACTCATCGAGGTGGCAGCATATGTATTGAAAGATTGCCTGTCAGAATGTTTGTATCTGCAACACTGCAAAATAGTCGGTTTTGACAATTCCACCAGCAAGTGTTACTTGCAAATGGAACTGGAATTAAAGCCAGTGCCTAAAAATCAAAGTAGTACTTTGAAGACTTACGAGTTTAAAAGAGATGAGTTTTTCAAAGGTTATTTGAAAACAATTTCAATTTATTTTAAAATTGTTTAAATTTGATTTTATTTAAACTTGCCTTCTACGACAAAATACTGAAACATTATTACCCCGATTGACCAGTTATTGATTTTGTTAAGTTTCACTGCAATGTAATCAGTTCAATCTCCAAACCCTCAATTTAATAGACTTTATGCAACCGTGTTATTTCAATGCATTATATGGCATGTATACATAATAAGCATATCTTATTTCAGGTGATATATGCTGGAAAAAGTTTCCTGGCAAAAAAATTAACGGGTTGACAAGCGTATCTTACGATCCTCAAACATTATGTATGTTGTATTGTGTTGGCTGCAGAAGGTGTAATTCCATATCTTATGATACAGCGACAAGTCCTTCTTGTTCGCTCCAGCTTGCCAGTGAAGCGTCAAAGATTGACGGGGAATCTTTGGAGCCTTCTACTACGGCTGACAGTTTCATACTGGATAAACCGTGCATCTGGCAAATACAATTTCTTCCCAAGTGATGAAAGATGACATGTATGAAATCATCTGATTCTTTCCCAATTGCTTCATTTGCATTTATATTTGCTGGCGAAAAACAACTGCACTTACAAAAGCTGTAATTAACTTATAAATTATCTTAAAGTCATGAACTATTAATTTTAGTTAAAGTTTAATCAAGGACAAGCATTGCAGAGCACTTGAAACTGTTCAAACGGAAACAATTTGTTATAAATTCAACTACAAGTTGCTTCAAGTTGCTCCTTTTTCTTTGAATATCTTGAAAATTATAGTGGGTTTGGGCCTTAAAATATATTCTAATAATGGCTAACACGAGTTATTCATCATTAACGGAATTGAAAATAGTTACCTAAAATAATACTAATTAAAAAATTGTGTATAATTATAATGGAATAAGCTGACTTATAAAATAAAAGTATTGATTAAAGGTAATTTGAATAAAAAAAAAGTTGATGGAAAAACATAAATTCATTTGTCTTAAAACTTACTCATCTCTAAAGAAGCTTATGACACTTTTAATGATATTTTAAAAAAAGATATTTACTATGCTATTTATTCAACAAACTCAAAGATATGAAGGACTCTAAGGGAGATCACTAATACAAGTCTGTACAATTTACAAACTAAAGAGAACAACGTAAGCCGCTCCGAATGGCTTCCGAAAGGATAATCAAACACATGTTAAGAAACTATTAAAGTCAAAGTCGCATTAACACATTAAAACGAGAAGCAGTATTTGAGTTCCCGATTTCATTTGGCAGTGCATTCCATGGTTTAACGATCCTATTGCAGAAAGAATATTTGGCAATGTCTGTCGAAAATTTATTGCATCGTAGTTTGAAATTGCGCCCTCTCTTGCCTGGGTAATCCCGAACGGTTAGGAGATGCCTCAGGGGGGAGTCGGCAAAGCCATTTAGAGGCAGAATGCCATATCAGCCAGAAATAAAAGAAATCAAAAAGGCTTTCTTGAAGCATTTCGTTACTGATGCCACATTGAGCTGGAAAAATTGTTGGTCCATGTTAATCATTCTCCTAATTCTGCTACTGTTCAATCAAAACTCGATAAATTTCATACTCGCGCTATTTTCAGCTTTGAACAATAATGTGATTTTTAAATAGACATATTTTTAAGAGAGAGGTCTAGCCATGTGTTACTTTTTATGTTCAGTAAGATCATGATTTTCTGAAACTGACTTGATCATCTTTAAGCACTGATAATGATCCATGAAATTATCGCATTTTAATTAAATAAACATGAAATAAACCTCGAAGTTCATAACTAATTTATTATTTTTAAACAAGTATTTAAAATAAATGAAAATTTTCTAAATTTCAACAAATGGAATTGGGGCTCATTTTTCTGTTCGCATAATTCCATAATTCCCTGTAAAAATAACAAACTAGTTTTTATATGAATAATAATATCTAGTAAAAAATAAATTATTTCTAATAATTATTTAAGTGTAATAACCAACTTTATAAATATAAATAACTTTATTTTTATATATATCCAAATTTTAGCATCAGTTTGATAAAATAAAAATGAGTCAATAGACTCAGTAACTCGCCCTCGATAAAGTGAATTCATACAGCGTCAGTTGGGTAGGAACATTATTTGGAACAGGCATTCTCTATCCAGCACGTAACTGACGGCCGTGGCTGAGGACTCAAATGAATCATCGTCAATATCAGATGCTTCAGAGGCAAGTTGGAGCCAACAAGAAGGATTTGTTGCCGTATCGTAGGTTATGGAGTTACATATTTTGCAGCCAATACAATATATCATGCAAAGAGTTTGAGGCTCGTACGACAAGTTTGTTAACCCTTTAATCTTTTTTCCTGCAACTTTCTCCCAACAATTATCACCTAAAAATAGTTGAGTTTATTCACACCAAATTGAGATATTCTAAATTTAATTATTTTGTTAACCAATACGAAATGTTAATTTAACACTTCAAAATTACCGTTGTACAATTTGTCTCTATTGAATGTGTATGTTTTCACGGTACTGTTTTCATCTTTATGCACCGGCTTGACTTTCGATTCCAACTGCATGTAGCAGTTGCTGTTGGAGTTGTCAAAACTGACTATGCTGCAATGGTCCAGGTATACGCATTCAACTAGACATCTGTTCAATGCCAATGCTCCTATCTTGACAAGGCCTTCATATCCGTCTTTGACTTCAGTCCACAAGTAATCGCCTGATCACGGAAGTGCTTCAGTACATTTGAAAGGTTTTCGTATTAAAAATAATTCTTACCTTTCACAAGGCTGGTCAAGGCAACACAACCTAGAATGATGGCACAAACTTTCATAATTCTGCAAACTTTAGTGAGATTAACGTTAGATATATAGGATTGCTTGGATTCTTCTTATCTAAAAATCATTTGTATAATCACTCTTGACTTACTTCTTTTGTAAATTGGATGTTTCATGCACAGTACATAATGTATTTAACATTACCAGAACTTGACATGTAATCAATGCAACCATTTGTCACGAAGATGAGTTCTATGAATGATCGATAGGTTGTACGGATAATAATTTAATCATGTCAAGTCTGTCAACTTCACCTAAACATTAACGAAGATATGTCGGTTTAAGAATTAAAATTTATTCATTTAAGCGAAATTTTATCTATTTACGTATATGTTTTTCAACTTTTTCCAACATCCATGACTTCTTTATTCATTTTCGAAGTGTATTATATAATGTTATTTAACCGAACATGTCAACCATTTAGTTATTCATTACTAAAGTTTTAAGCTGGTTTATATTAAATTAATATTTAACGCCAAATGTTTTATGTTTGTGTTTGTTATTTTATGACAAATACAAGTTCCTTCCTTCAATTGAAAAAAATATTAGAGCCTTATTTTAATGATGACTTAACAACATGCTTAATCACCCTCACAGGTAAATTATATGATTAATTGATGAACAGAATTTATTGCTTTACTGTGCAAAGACATTTGCAAATCAATTTTTAATTTATCCAAACAGTTTGCTGTTACAAATATAACGCGATGATCAAATCGCAAATTAATAAATTTCATAACTTTTTGATCTGAAAATGTTTGATTAAATTGTAGAATATTTTGTAATAATGAAAACAACTCTGATATATTGTAAAAATACAAAGTTAATATCCATGTGACATTCGGAACATTAAACAATCATTACATTCCCATTGCAATATTGATTACCTGCCGGGCTAATATGATTTATAAGGCATGGTTTGTAAGAGAAACATCCATGCATAGAACAAGTTAAGCATTTACGAAATTATCTTTAGAAGGTCTTGGTGAATTTCTATTGCTTAGATTAGAGTTATTAGATTATCGTCATCAACTTTGGGAGTCATCTGTAATATTTGCAGAAAATATGAAATTTAATATTTTGACTCTTGGTTACATTGCCTTAGCTAGCACTGCTAGCCTGGTGTGTGGTAAGAATCAATTTTCATATCAAATGAGATTTAAAATTGTTTTCATGAACTACTTTAACTCATTCACGAATAGGTGACTACGTGTGGTCTGAAACGAAGGATGATTATGGGGGTCTCATCAAGATAGAAGCGCACGATTTGAAATATTGTCAGGCAGAATGTTTATATCTTGAATATTGCAACGTAATTGCTTATGACAATTCAACTGACCAGTGCTTCATTCAAATGGACTCGGATATAAAGCCAGTGCCTAAAGATGAAAATGGTTCTCTGAAAACTTACGAATTCAATAGAGATGCCTTTCTCAAAGGTATTCTGTAATTATGAAGCTTTTGTGCATTTAAATGCAAATTTCCTGATCTTATGATATCGACAATATAGTATTAGTTTAAATACATAAATATTACTTTAGCTATTACATCGCAGGCGAAACATGTTGGAAAAAGATTCCAGGAAAAAGAATAAAAGGCACGACGCCCACACCTTTTGATCCTCTCGCACCTTGCATGAAATATTGCGTTGCTTGCCAAATTTGTGATTCCTTAACCTACGATGCAGCAACAACTCCTTCTTGTTGGCTTCAACTTGCCAGAGAGGCCTCAGTCGTCGATGAAGGATCTTTCGAGTCTTCACCATCAGCAACTAGTTACTTATTGGATATAGAATGCTTCTTCAATATAATGTTCCTTGCCAAATGATGATGCAAGAATTCACCGACATCAGATGATTTTGTTTAATTCTGCCTTCATTTACTTAAAATAATAAACTTCATTTTCTTGTCGGAAAATAAATGGAATAAAAGCCTCAAGTTGCTTTCTACTTAAATGGTTTAGGCTAATTCAATTATCTATGTTTGTTTTTTTATATCATACATGTGTAAAGCATCACTTGTAAGCCCACCAATTAATCCATCCATCCTATCATCCACTCATCCATCCTATTATCCATTCAACCATCCTATCATCCACTCATCCCGGTTTGCAACGGCTTATCTGATCTGGTTTCAGTTTTAGTAAATACATGTATGCAAGATAATTGAGTGGTGAAAATAACGAAAGAAGTAATGAACGTGTTGAGACTACCACAGATATCCCTGGCAGCATCATTATATCATAAAAAAAACCCCGCTTTTATTAGAGCTGCATAGAATATTATTTTGAGAACAATTCTCTTGTTTTATTCGCCGTGATATTATTTAAGTTAAGGATGGCTGTAGTCATGGTTAGGCTAAGAATTGAATTTTTTAGCTGTTTCTGAAAATTTCACGTTATGCATATTTAATTAAATTTTACATCAACATGAGCTAACACATCGCCGAATATTGCATGCAGGATTTTTAAATAAAATTTTCTCTTTAGTTTCAGTAATTCACTTTTTGTCATCTGGAATTCTTTCGTTATTCTGAGACTATCCCTCAAGATATTTTTAAATAGCGCAACTAAATTGCTTTTGGGTTCACAGGGTTTAAACGCATTTTTCCAAGTCAATCTTTCGCTATTGTGAAACCAAAGATTCTAAAGTCAGAAAGCCATTCCTTTTGTTTTGGTAACGCTTCCATTAAAATAAAAGAAGGCGAATTTTCTGTCCAAATGCTCTTTGGCAGAGTATCACCTGTAAATTTCAAATGAGATGATGATGTTCGTGATTTTATGTTAAACTATTTGATTCGATTAATATTTCAGTTGCAATTCCATCACATATCAGTTTGATTATTCATGTGAACATTAATACATTTAGTTACTTTACCAAGAAGGTTCAAGATAGGATGCCCTCCAATTCTTGGGGCATTTGGGGATTTAACAAGTTTGAAAAAATTGTAACTTGAGCGTCGGTAGAAATGAAAAAAAAAAGAGAGCTTCCCCAGACATATTATCTAGTGCTTATTTAAAAACGAAAACATAATAAAATATGAAAACTGAATCAACTGAATCACTGACTCCACTTAGTAATGTAAAGAAGTAGTTAATAACCAGTAAAACATTCGTATATTATTTCATCGCTGAAAGCAGTTTTCAGCGCAATTTTCTAATTCTTGTTTCTTGTCCATAACATCTGTCATCATTTTAGGTGCACTTTAAAAGTGCAATGAAATATAAATGGAATTTAAATTAGTAAGTCAATGTATTTTGTGTTTCGTGAATTTCACTGAAAATTGCTTTAAATGCAATGTCAGGTAATAAAAGGGTGTTTTTACGCTGGAAGGCTTATTTAATTGCCGTTGGAATCCAGTTCCAGAACTCGCAGAGTTGAACACCCTTTTCCTTGATTTGCAGTCTGGTTTACTCCATGGAATTCCAGAAGACGTCATCCATTTTCATTCTTTGTTTGGAATGTATTTACTGCTACAATTTCAACCCAATCCTGAATTGTAACAACAAACCAGGATGTCCTTTTGAGCCTCCATTCGTGGTGACATCATTATCGAGCGTCTTTGATAAACTTGAATTAAATTGTATTCCCAAGGAAGTGTTATGTTCTTATATGTGCCAGCTAAATGAAGAATGCATCAGTTTCAACCTAATGCCAAATGACGACTGTCACATGTTTCGAACTCTGCCGTACAAGATTATTGAAGGATCAGTATGCAAACTCTACCAGGTAAATCAATTGTTACTTGCGTTTAGCATATTTCAATTATTATTCATTGTTCGTTAAACAGATTAATTCGGAAAGCAGACGCTGTATGAGTAGCGGTAAGAATAGTCTTTTCATTTAATCCTTATTCGAGTTAAGAGAAAATTATTACTAAATTCTAACCCAATTACTATTAAGTTATTATCAAAGCTTAATAAGACCATTGATGTGTAATGTTTATGCTGTGATGTAAGACATTCTCATGCTGTAATAGTAATCTATCTAATAATCACATCTATTAACGACAACAATTTAGTCTACCAGAGCACAAATTTGGCCCTCAACAGACCAACCTGCCAGAGTTCGACGGCATCCATCAATGGTCAACCACTTCGCTCCTGGTTGGCTGTTGATGGTTTGATAAATACAGATCCTGCCGCATATGGATGCAGCCTCACGTACAACACAACTGGATTGATCAATTGGTTTTCAGTTAAACTGAAGTCCTTATCAAAGGTCAATGAAATCAGGATGTTGACATGTTCCACGAAAAGTTACATAATGGGTGGGTTTCAGTCTTAATGCTACAGCTACTTTCAGAATTTTAAAAGATTTGACAGTTATATTTTGTTTTGTTTAGTTTCATTCTCAAATTTGCGATTGTTTCTGTCTTCTGTTTAAATATTTGCATAATTATACGGTAGCGATTTGCCAGATACAAAATTGTGCCAACGTGAACATCAAGCCAATCATGCTCTTCATTTTTGTTGATAAGTCATATCTAATTGAATTAAAATTAATTTTATCACAATTGGAAATATATTTAAACAATTTTTATGAACTTTGTTTACTTATTCAAGTATTTTTACTGTTGTGTTTTGAACAGTACTTGAATTAAAAGTGTTTATGTGAGATGTATTTATTTCGAACAGATACCATAATCCGAAACATAACAATCGGAGTTACAAATGAAACTTGGCCTTTCAAGCCTCCAATAGTAAATGGTTATCGTCTCTGTGGTGACTATACCAGACCAACCTCTGCGGAATGGATCAGAATCAACTGTTCTTTGACAGTTCCTCCTGCCAGGTTCGTCGTGGTCCATGCGGGCATGTCAGATGTGAGCTTGTGCATTTGTGAAATTCAAGTTTTTGGCTCAAATTTGGTGGAATGTTGAAGCCATTTTGACAAAGTCGAATTAAATCGATTTTTTTTTATTTAAATTTAAATTTTGAATCAATTTTCTTAACTGATAATTTAATGACAATATTACGACCTATTGACTATTAACTATATAAAATTAGTGTTTTAGAATAAAAATATCTTTATTGATGAGTTTTGTTTTTAAACAAAGAAATGTAGATTTAATAACTTAGATGGAAAATTAGGAATTGGGTAGGAAATAAAAATTAAAATAAACTAAGCTTCACTGTAGTCGACGATTTCGGTTGTCAAGAGGTGCTGGGTGATTAAAATCTTGATAAATAGTGGGCAATTCCAATTAATTATCGATTTCATGATGATTGTGTCGGAAGATGGGAGACTGGCAAGAAATGTTAAATGAAATTAGTACTATTTGGCCTTATGCATTGCAGTAATGTGTGCTGCTAGTCTTCCCCTCAACAATCTTCGATCCTGCAGCAACAGCAACAACAACGGCAGGCGGAGGTAAATACGTACTAAGTTTGCATCTATTTTTGCTTAAATATTTATGATAACAAAAGTTAAATAACAATATATGCACAGTAATTAAATCATATTTAAGCAATTGTTAAGCAATTATTTCGTAATTAAATAAACAATATTTAATTACTTTTCTTGTTAGAAATTAGAAATTACTAAATTTACATTTAAAAAAATATATTCGTACATCTTGCAAATGTTTTAATAATAATATTAGATGTTTGGAAGAACTTCCGAAATTGTCGATTCAAATTTTGTAAATGTTCTTATTTCATCTGAAAAAAATTGAAATTTGACAGTCACAGAGTGACGAATGATTCTTGGCTTCTCAGGCAAGCGATTACAACCCACAATCATCTGTGTGGTTATCACGGTACTCTGCTGATTGGATCAGCAACAACTGCTCTCTGAAAATCCCATCCACCAGCTTATTAACTTAAAAACTAGAATAAAACTAGACACACACTAGTCATTAGTTGTCTTGAAGTTCTGTTGAACGTAGGCCACTCTAATAAAACTCTGTATCGTTCCTGTACGTACAAGTAAAACAACAAGATAACTTGTCGTTGTTTACAATCAGTAATCCATGTTAAATGAAGCGATTTTTTATGATTAGATTTTTTTTTATTGAACACAGACAAGAAGCATAAAGATGCTATACGAACATAAAATCCTTTGCGTTCAATGACCCGTAACTTTAAAAGCTACATTTTTTTTTATATTCCCCCTCAAAAAAAAAAATAATAATAGAAAAACCTGCAATATAGAGAGCAAAGAAAGCACACGTAATGAATTCGTCAATGTCGTCATATTGCGCAATAAATTCAATACTAATTCAAATTTGCATTGAATAAGTAAGTTGCTTCAACCATGCACGAAATTGGAACCAAAAACTTGAAGCTCACAGATGCACAAGCTCACATCTGCTACACCTGGGTGGACAATGACGAACCTGGCAGGAGGAAATGTCAAAGAACAGTTGATGCTTATCCATTCTGCGGACACAGGGGGTCCTTTGTAATAACCACACAGATGGTAATAATTCGTTATCGGTTGCTTGGGAGGCCAGGATTCATTTGTCACTCCAATCGTCAGGTTTAGGATTCTATCCGCTGAAACACAATAATTACATTTGGAACTTCTTTAGGCTTCTTGAACTAAAACCATGTTTGAAGTGTCTTAATAAGATAAAAAGTTGCGAAAATAGTGTTGGAATAGAATTAGAGTTTTTAAGTTTTAAATGTTTGTAAATCGATTAATCGTTCTAAATTGTTAAAAGATTATTTGGAAACACGAGTTGAATTGCATGCAAATTCGTTACATGTCATTGTATTAATACAAGAGGTTGACGTATTGAAAGTCATGAAACTATTAATAATTAGTGAAGCAAAAGTAAACCTTTTCTCACCGTTAGAGAAGTACATCTTCAAAACGTAACGAACCAACACCCTGACCTCAACGACCTTTGACAAGACCTCGAGTTTAACCATGAACCAACTGGTAAGTGTTGTGCGCATTGTATGGCTGCATTCAAACTGGAAAGGGTCCGTGCCATTCAATCCATCAACTGCCAACCAAGAATAAAGTGGGTGACCTGACTCCGAATACGTTGAACTTTGACACGTAGGTCGTTGAAGAGCAAGATTTGTGTTGTTGGTGACTGAAATGTTTATTTTGTTTGTTCTTCAAGCTATAAATAATGTCGAGTTTGTTGTAAATATTGATGTGCATAAATTTAATATGAATTAACTCTACTTAAATGAGACACTTTAAGATTATAAATATTCAAATATTCTAATTTATATTTGAATTAATCATTGTTCAACAATTACATTTAGTATGCCAAATCACTCTTAATTAAAATGAAGCAAATGATGACCTTTTTGGAGAAAATCGACGCTGTTTTGGACTTCCTGAATAACATGTCACAAATGAAATGAGCCTTAAAAGGACTGATTACATAAATTCTATAAATTTATGGATAAATACTTTTCACAATTCAAACATTTGACCCACTTGAAAGAGTTTGCAATCCGATCTTGCAATAATTTTGTACGGAAGAGTTCCAAACATTTGACACTCGTCATTTGGCAGTTGGTTGAAACTGATGCATTCCTCATTTATTTCACACAAGAATGCACACAGCACCTCCTTTGGAACAAAACTACAGGCAGTATTACCAAAAATGTTCACCAAGGAAATAACAAGAAATGGTGGATCCAATGGACAACTTGGTTTGATGGCGCATTCGAGGATCGGAACAAAGGTGCGGAACAAATGACCATAATTTAAAAAAATTAATAGCAGCACAATTGTTTGTAAATATTTGTTGAGGTTCATTTTAGTTATTTTGAATTTGAAGTTTGCTTAGCAGAGCCGATAATATTTAATAAAGACTTAATTCAACAAGCGTAAGAAAAGTTCTTATTTTACTTTGTGCATCAGTTTATCTGAATTAAAACTTTTTTAGAGAACTTTAAAGTTATTACTTGTTATTATTATTTAAAGATATCACTGATATAAATATTATTTACTATTTTTAACTCAGATTTTGTCAAAACAATTCGTAAGATTATTATCGTAAGATATTCGTAACCTGTCCTTTGTCTGAGACTTAATCTAGGATATTACAAAGATATCCGTCTCAATAATGAGGATCTTAGACGTAAAAGATGTTTATTTTGCTTATATCGGGCATATTTCATGGTACATTGAAATACGGTGCTTATTAGCTGCTTGATTACAAACTAAAATTTCCTTCTCTAATTCTGTTAATTTGTAAGCATGAAAATGAACTTGTCGACCTATAGACAAAAAATTTTTTTTTATTTCGCAAAATTTGTCAAACAAACATTTTGTCAACGGACATTAACTGGAGCGAAAATTTAAATTTTGAAAGTTTCTCAGTGCAATGAGAAACATTAGATTGGATGAAATAAAATTGACAAATGATAAAACATTTAAATAGTCGCTCTTTTGAAGTCACGAATGAGTTGTTCACACAATTCAAATTAGCCAGGATTATTATAACTTATGAATATCTTACCACTGGGTTGAGGCGGTTCATATCTTCCACACATTTTAACAATTTATTGTTCATTGCTGCTTAGGAGCAATCCAAACAAACTTTAAAATAATATTCCATAATGGCTTCCGATATTAAATTCAACTGCTATTAAAAATACTTAGACCAATTTAGTCCATTCTCGTAAGGGGTGAAAATCTTGTAAAAAAAAAACAATCTGAATGGAATGAATTCATTAATGTTCCAATTTTGAGTTCCTGATGCCTGAGTTGGCAGTGCAAAGACGTCAAACTAGAGTCCAAAGATGTCACGGTGGGTGGGGATGGGAACACCCATCGGGACATTATCTCAGAGTTGGTGTTGAAGTTTGTTTCTTACGTTATACATATAAATAGGGGACAACGAGTGAAACGAAGAAGAGATTTTGACTCGGACAGACCGTCCTAACCAGATCGTTTCTAACTTTTGTTCTAATGAAAGCTATTTCGTATAAAATTCGATTGATTTGGGTCTTAAGTCGTTAAGTCATTCGGGTCTTAATAAAGCAGTCGTTCGCGAACATTTCATTAGATATAGAAAAAAGGTACTCAAAAAAGGTAGAGACGTGACAAACTCTTCACGCCTTTCCGATGATGCAATAGTTTTAGTGCAAACCTTTTAAATGGGCCTTTTTTATGCTTGTTCTTCCTTCATTTCCTTCTCTAAGATAACTCAATGATGTGTTGGGATTGAGCGGCGCAGAAGCAAACAAATAATTCGATGCAGTTTTTCTGTTAATGTTATTCAAATTCAACTAGCCAATATTTAAATATATATATATTGAAATTATGGGAGTAAACGAAAATAACAGTTAACAGTTTAATAAATAACTGAATATAACTGTCAACTTTAAGCAATTAAGGAACTTGACTACAGTCTTTCTACAACAAAGTTTCTATCGACAACTTCACCACGACAAGCTACTCGCTGCAACTTCTCAACAACTCCGCGTCCCCAGAACCACGTAACATAGAACAATTAACAAAACTATTTCAAAAGTCTTCCCTTTTTGTTATCATTGTTCTCTAGACAAACATCTTCTTGAGAAAGTCCAATTGCTTGGAAAAGCATTCTGAATCCCGGTTTGAAAAGAGGTTTCGTCACGATGTCAACAAGTTGATCTTGACTTGAAATTCTTTCAACTTCTAGCAAATTTTCTTGAACGCACTCTCTCACAAAGAAATGTCTTGTCTCAATGTGTTTGGTTCTTCGGTGCATTTCTGGATTGTATGCTAACTTTATGGCTGCTTCATTACCATTTAAAAAAAAGCCTTGTTTTGTCAATCTGAGTCAAATCTGCCAAGAGCCTCTTTAGCCACATTAATTCTCTGGCTGCTTCACTTGAAGCTACAATTTCAGCCTCTGTGGTTGAAATCGAAACTGATGCTTGTCTTTGACTGAACCAAGAGACAGCACCTTCTGCAAAATGACAAATGACCCCAGTAGTAGACCGGTATGAGTTGCAAGTTCCTTAACTGCTTAAAGTTGACAGTTATATTCAGTTGTTTATTAAACTATTAACTGTTGTTTCCGTTTACTTCCATAACTTTCAATAACTGTCAACTTTAAGCAATTAAGTTACTTGACTACAGTCTTTCTACAAATTTTTCTATCGTTGTTAAAATTTCTATAGACAGCTTCACCACAAGCTACTCGTTGAAACTTCCGAGTGCCCCAGAACCACATAACATAGTTTTAGAACAATTAACAAAACTATTTCAACAATTTTGAACGGTCTCATCGATTCTGATCTTTTTGATTCAAACCTTTAACATGTTACAATCATCCAAGAGGTGCAATATTCAGCCACAAGTGGCCGTAAGGATGTCCTTAAGTCATGATGGTGCTACTCCACCATTTAAATCCAATTCGTATGCTTAAATTAAATCTTAATTAAGAAATTATAAGCATTTAACATTAAATGAACAGGTAATTATTGACAGGAATTATTAAATTTGTACTTAAAAAATATAATAATGCATCTTGAATCTCCAAAAATAATTCTTTATTTCGTAAGACTACGCTTTTAGTGTTTTAGTGAGAGTGCATTTGGTTCAATAATCATTTTCTTAGAAACAATTTCGAACAAGAAAATTATTTTTCTTCTCGGGGGAAACAAATGGCTTTCACTTGTTGACTGGAAACATCGGAAATGTTAAATCGGCTAATTACTTTGTCACACACGATGGCACACCGTCTTTATTCAAGATTTCACTCATTCGGTATAATCGCAGTGATATTGCAAGTGCAAATGCAAGCTGGCAACAGACTAAATTGTTGCGTAGAAATAGCAACATTCATGGAAGTCATCAAATGGATGGATAATGCCTGGGAGAAATTGAAATCACCAACAAAGCGGGCTTGAAATATTCAGGATTCTAGGTCATTCTCCAACACTCAAATGCCATTAGCCGCTGTTCATTACATTGTTCAATTTAATCGCACGTTGTCTTTTATAGTCTTTGGAACGCGGAGTCCATTATCTTTTTTTAATAAACAAGTCGCAAAACGTCGTAAGAGGCTTAGAAAAAATATTTATATATTTTAAAGTGATTTTGTGATTTTTGGATGGGGCAAAATCTCAAAATCATCAAAGATATGAATTTAAATAAAAGTCAAAATCGCACATGGCAAAATGATTATAAAATAAAAGGTACTTTTTCAAATACTACCCATCACTGATTAACTTATTATGTATTAAGTCGATGTATTAACTTCAATGGGCTACGACCCTGCATGAGTGCATTCTGTTCGATATCCTGTTTAATAGTTGTCGAAATAAAACACGTTTGAAATGCATGCTTTTCATGCATCACTGAAATGCGGAGAAATGAATAATGCAACAATAAACATTTTTATTTCACGACAAAAATGTTTAAATCGGACGTGCACTTTTGTAGTACTTAATATTTTATTTTCACACGTACACGCACGCTCATGCACTTACGTGCGTACATAAGGACTGGATCCGATCATTAACAGTAAAGTCCAAATCGACTCAGTTATGTTCCTGATTTTAATCTTCAAAGTATTCAGTCAGGAGTCTAATGTAGGTCTTGTTTCAATTAATTTTCTGTGTCGACGTAGAGACACTTCGTGTCACAATAAAAGCGTCGATTCTCTGGAGTTTTGTCCATCTTTATTTTAATTGACAGGAAAGCAACTCACCTGTTCATCAAAAATCACGCGGATGCTTATTTTGTCATTTCAGCATCACAACTAATATTACAAATATTGACCTCTTTGAGAACTACAACAACAGATATGTCGTTTGCCTCACAGGTCTGCAGCAAGTTTTGCCAGTGGAATATGTTGCTATTAATTTTCGTTGATGTTGTTCATTCGAGCAACTTTTATCCAGTCCTGACATGTGGCACCACACCCAGTTGTCCACTGGATCCTCCGCATTTTGTGACTCCTTTGGAAGATATTTTTGGAGACATTGTTTGTGGATCTTTTCCAAAAGAGTTGCTGTGTGCATTCTTGTGCCATTTGAATGAGGAATGCATGAGTTTCAACCAACTGGCAAACAATGAGTGCCAAATGTTTAGAAGTTTGCCTTACAAAATTATTGCAGGATCAGACTGCAAATTCTTTCAGGTGAATTTAGTAACCGAATTAAGTAATGCTTCACAACACGTGCTGACAACGAAATTTTGGTAATTTGTATTTCAGAAAGCACAAAGTGGAGGTTATTGTTTTAAAAACGGTAAGTATTGCTTGATAATTTTGATTCAATACTTATTTATATAAGCTTTAAAATTAATATAAATAAATAAATCATGTCAGAAAATTATTTTTACGCTCCTACGTTAATATCGTGATAATAATAATAATACATTTTAGACTAGATTTATTTGAATGCATTTTAGATTTAAATGTTTATTTGTTTACATGAATCCATATTTAATGTGTCTGTTGCACGATCAAATTTCTTTCTTTTAATTCAAGGTTTGCTATTGACGAAAATATGACGTTTTGATATAATTTATTTTTAATATAATTAATATTAATTACGTACAGAATTATTTTGATTTAAAATAAATGAATAAGTGACTTAAATGTTGGTCTAATTAGATGAATATTTTCAGAGTGGACTATACTTTTGGAACAATATTATCAAAATAGATAAGTCTCTCACCAATAAAATTTCAGTCACAAAAAGTACAAACCTTGCTCTCCACCGTCCTACATGCCAGAGTACGACTTATGTGGAGTCAGGCCACCCACTTTATTCGTGGTTAGCTGTTGATGGATTGAACGGCAGTGATCCTTTCTATTATGAATGCAGCCACACAACCAACACACCAAATCTCACCAGTTGGTTCATGGTTGAACTAAAGGTTATGTCAAAGGTCGTTAAAGTCGAGGTTCTGGCTCGCTACTTTGGCAGTGGATTTTATATAACTGGTATGTTTGAAAGTAACAATTTTAATTGATTTAAATCCGTACATACATAATAATGTATNAGGTTATGTCAAAGGTCGTTAAAGTCGAGGTTCTGGCTCGCTACTTTGGCAGTGGATTTTATATAACTGGTATGTTTGAAAGTAACAATTTTAATTGATTTAAATCCGTACATACATAATAATGTATGTTAGTTAGTAACAAGTTTAACGTACCTTTAACGTGTCCTTTAATTAGTTGAATGACTATTGTCATTATTATGTTAATTCTATTTCACATTAAATAGTTCATTATTACTCGATAATGAACTATAATGAACGACAAAGTACTCCATCCCTAAGAACTCCATCAAACTTTCTGAATACTACCAATTAGTGCTTTAAATGGTATCAATTAAATGTTTATTTTCCAGCGGATAGAATCCGAAACCTGACGATTGGAGTGACAAATGAATCCTGGCCTCTCAAGCAACCGATAACGAATTATTACCATCTGTGTGGTTATTACAAAGGACCCCCTGTGTCCGCAGAATGGATAAGCATCAACTGTTCTTTGACAGTTCCTCCTGCCAGGTTCGTCGTCGTCCATCCAGGTGTGCCCGATGGAAACTTGTGCATTTGTGAAATCAAAGTTTTTGGCTCCGATTTTTGTTGAACGATATATCAAAACCAACCTTATTTCTTAATAAGATAACTTAAAAACAATTATTTAAAATTACTTTGTTGATTATTACTTGTCTTCTCCATCTCATGACTCTCTTATTTCATAATTTAGTTAGAATAATTATTAAATTACAATAAATAATTTAATAATTCTAACTACAATAACAAATTTAATAATTTTAATTACAATAATAAAATAAACAATTTTAATTAAAATAATAAATTTCATAATTTCCGACCGAAAATGGGAAGTCGCTGAAAAATACAATAAAGACGAGTTCTAAAAACAGAATAATTACAAACCTAGTTGACAAGTTGTCATGCAAACCTGATGAGGAAAATGAAAATGTTAAATCTAAAGGCAGCGAGACCAAATTGCCTTTAATTGATGACAACGTCGGAAATAATTTGGTTCAAAGTAAAATCATTTTATTTTAAAAGTCGGAAGTTTTCTAATAACATTTCATATAAGTATTCATCCATCCATCAAGAATAATTCTTAGAAGGTTTGCCTAGGATTTAAATGTAGAGTCTAATGATTTCCTTGCTAGGTGCTTTGTGGGGTTTCGTCCTATTTAGTTTCAGATTTGACATTTGCAAAAGATCTGCATTTTGTGAACCTTTTTTCTGTGGAAATCAGCATCTTGAAGAGGAGTAGTTTAAGTGATAGCCTTGCTATTAGCTAGCTATCATAATTAGCTATTCACCGATTTCTAGTTTTACTGGATCCTCCAGCGGAGAATGCTGGTATCAAACTATTTTCTTGGAACTAGGGGTGCCTCGGCTGGTCCTTGCTACTCCGGCGCGTTGACTCGGTATTGCAGTACAACCAGGCAGACCTGCTCCGTCCAAATAATCTCGTTATTCAACGGACGTTAATAAATCCCACCTTATTTTTGCACTTAGTTCGTATAATGTTTGAAATGTTGTCGAGATGTTGAAAAGTAAAATAAAAATTTAAAAATTTATTTAAAAAAAATTTATTTTCATAAATAATTACTAAAATTGGGGCTGCAGATGGATTAAATTTTGATTATTGATTAATAACACCATATTATTGTTCAAATTATTTCTCAATATATTTTAATTTTATCAAAAAATAAACTTTATTCATGATAACAATAGTAGTTTAGAAATAGTTTCATATGGTACATTATTCACATTTAGCTGGTCGCTGAGGCGAACTAATCTGTCGATGTTGTCTGGAGTCAGAGAAGCAACTGCCTAATTCACAACATGTCCAGGAAGTGAAATTAACCGTTCACATGGCACAGTCGTAGCTGGAGAAGCTGAGTATTTGAAGGATAGCTTGGCAACAAGGCCATGTGATGGCGCACATCACCGCCACCATTCCAATGGACAAAAATCCTTGTCAATTTCTGGTTCTGCTCTAACGAGTTAAAGCTTTTGTTGCAGCAGATGATGCAGTTACTTGTGTCCATCAATAATCCATGTTTTTAAGCGCAATATGGTATTCTTATAACCCTGGCGCATAATTAAATTAAATAATTAAGAAATAATTAAATTTATATTACTGCATTTAATCGTCATATTTATAATCTTCTGAAACGCAGCTCAGCAGAACTAAATTAAGTTTATAGCTTCTCGCAAGATCTCGCAAGATTCAAAAATCTCACAACAGATTCAACAAGTCTTACAGTTCCATATAAATTCTCAACTCGATTATTCAGTTCTATTAACTGAATACTTGCTCAATAAACTTAATAGAAAACTTCCCAAGTTTACGTACGGACCTAATTTTTAGTTGAAAATATTTTATAAATTATAAATTAATAAAATATTTTATAAATTATAAATTAATAAAATAATTTGTTTAAAAATATACAAATTTACTTAGTTAATCGTCGCGTTAATTATTTTAACTGCACAAAAAATTAGCGCATTAACGCATTATCTACAGCTCTACTAAAAATGCACATAAACAATTCAGGTTGATCGGTTGATATCTATCTTGGAATCTTAAATTATATTTATTAAATAAATTTAATTTTTTAATTAACGAATCAATAACTTTTGTGCCGTGATTCTTTGTACAGAAACTTGAGGAAAAAAAGGTAATAATTTAACAATTATAATGTTTTCATTAAATAATTCTTTTAATTATTCATCTTAATAGATAGCCACGGATGTAATGTTACGAAATTATTTTTAAGAAAAGAAATGCCATTGTATTCCATAAAACTTCATTGTTCCCAGGGCTTTTCAGAATCATCGATCTCCCAAGACGTCACAATAGCAGCACCCCTGGTGACCAAACCTTTAAACTGGATTTCTATTTTATCAAGAATGCAAGGAGAGAAATATAAATGAACTTAATGTAAGTGATTCCGTGATTAAGTTCATTCAAGCTGGAGATGGATACCAAATTACTCATCATCAATTTTTTCTTACTTTGGAATGTCGTTGAGAGCCTAATTAATTTCGTTAGGATAAGTAATTGCAACGGTGATGAGGGATGTGCTGTTGACAGACCCTCGTCTAATGTGTCCTTCTCAAACCAAGATCAGTATCAACGTGGATGCTCAGGAAGCTTGTTTTGTGCCCTTTTGTGTCACAAAAAGGATTCGTGTTTGGCCTTCAACTACAGGATCGATGAGAATTTGTGTCAACTTTACGATTACAGACCTTTTAAAATCTCTCACCTGCCCTTTTGTGAAAGCTTCGATAAAGAGGTTAGAAATGGAATTTTGAAAATTGCGATTTTAAATTAACTTGATTAATTTAATAAATTACCATTACAAAATAAATTGTAGTTAATTAATTAATATTATTAATAAATGATATTTTATAATTTATTTAGAAGTGGAAATACGGAGATGATGAATTATATCACGGTGAGATCGCAAATTTCATTTTTAAACTCACAATTTTATGAATGTTTAACTCTCTAAATCTCAACAATTAAATATTTCGTTGAATCTCGACAATTTCATATTTCGTCATATATCGATGACATTTAAATAAACTGTAGTTTTTATAAATTTGTGAAATTGCGATCCATCCATGTTTAAGATGCAATAGTGCAATAGCCCTCTTTTCACTAAGGGGAGTGGGAGTTGTGCTGCCATGCACTACACTAACCAGTAAGCTTAATCTCTTTAGTGTGCGAAATAATGAAGAAAATAATCAAGGAGGCCATATCAGAATATTTTTAAAGAAATGAAGTGATTGGAAGAGCCAACATGGATTTAATAAGAACAGAAAGTGCCTTACCAATACACTTGAGTTCTTCGAAGAAATTTATGTTTGGTTGATCATGACAAGGCTGTGGATGTTGTATGTCTAGACTACCAAAAGCCAAAGCTTTTGACAAAAACTTCGAAAAAACGTTCGGCGCATTGTGCATAAAGCAGATAAATTTAAGATAAACCTAAGTATATATAGAAATTAAAAATTTAAAGTAAGGAGTGGTTGTTGTACAGGCCATCTTAAATACTATAAATAATTGGTATGTTATGTTGCGTTATGTTATGTCAAGATGACAGGAAGATGACAAGGTCGTAATTAGTTAGTATGTTACTTTGCCAACCTCAGCCTATTAGCCTGTTGTCTCAGGATATCTTTAATAATGTCAACTGTAGCTCAAAACTTAACCAATTGTCAATTTTAAATGTTCCAAAACCTTTCAAATCTTCTTACATTTTAACATTCTAATTTCACTCTTGAAAATAATCACATTTGATAATGCGAATGAGATTGTTTGATAGGTGTTAGTCAGTAGTTTTCTAAATTTTTGGCTCAACCCATTTCGCTAGCAGATACTGGCAATATAGCTCTTGGTAAAAGGACCTGCCAAAGTTCGACGTCCATCTTGAGCGCAGGGGCATGTGTGTCGTGGCTTGCTGTCGATGGTTTTTTGGGAACAGATCCTGCAAATGTCGAATGCAGCCACACGAATGATTCCAATTTCGGTGACAATTGGTTCATGGTCGATTTGACGCGACAATATCTGATCAAGCTTGTTAGGATTTTATGCAGATCCCAGGATTCAATAAGTTGGTTGAGTTTGTTTTTTAAATTTATGTCATAATTTAGGAAGGTCGCCTCAGGACGAGTCAAAGATAGATTGTTAGATTAGATTGTTTTAAGACGTTCTTTACTTTAAGCACAAAATTATCTATTTAACGATTTAACATCGACACCAGCTGTAATTATTAGACGGTTATTTCCGTGTTAGTATACTATAATTTACAGCAACATTATTTTTTTTTATTCCATTCAATTCTTTTCGAACACAGCTTATCGGTATTTGAACATGACAGTTGGAGTAACAAATAGTTCTTGGAAGAATCAAACACCAACAAGAGGTCAGTATCCACTGTGTGGAGTTCTTGAAAGTCTGCCAACTGCTGGTCAGTGGACCACGGTTAACTGCTCCTATCAGACACCTCCTGCCAAATTTGTCATCGTCCAGTCAGCATTGGGAAGCGGTGGATACTTGAGCATTTGTGAATTGGAGGTTTTCGCTAAATGACTAATTTTAATTTCCAATCGATTTATAAATGGATTATCATGACATTTCATGATAGAATTATTAAGGAATATTAAAATGGCTTAAGCTTCGCTGATTAACAACTGCAAATGTTGAAATGTTTGCGCGATTTTCTAAGTTTATTTCGACAAACATTTGCTAAAAGTTTAAGCAAACTGTTTTCTTTCTTCAGGAAATTAGCAGCAACAACAACAAATTTATAAAACGGAATTTTGCCATGCAATTCTTAAATGAAATTTAAATTGACAAAATAAACGTCAACATTTGCTTCGACTTCACTTTACAATTGGAAAGTTTCCAAGCAATTGTTTGATGTCAGAAATTTCATTCAATTGTGTTCAGTGTGTTTTGTCCAAGAATTGAAACATCGTTCTTAAAGAGCTGGGAAGACAAAGACTGGGACTTGATTCAAAATTCTGAATTATTTCAGAAAGTTTTGTACAATAATTCTAAAAAATTACAAGATCCTTTGAAGATGGAGAGCTTCCATGTCTTGGCAACATTCCAGTCGACTTTGAGCAGCATTTTGAAAAAATACTTTGCTTCTTTCACATCGGATTTTATATTTAACCAAGCAAGGAAATAAAAACAAGCAATTAGTAGGAGATTAAAGTAATTAAGATTTGTTAGATTAAAATTAATAATTAGATAAATAAATATAAATAACAAATAAATATAAATAATAAATAATGAAATAAATAATTATAAACAAATCTCTCCTGCATTTTAATTCATTTATCACAAATGAAATAAACATTGAATAAATTTGTAAAAAAAAAATCCATTTGGAAATCTGTCAAGGATTCTCTTGATTCATACTGAAATCATCTGGATGGAATTAAATTGAGTCGGAATTTATTTTTAGCCTTCTTGAGTGGAATGCCCTTTTAAGCTTCTACAACTTGTTTGAGGTCTTCTCGAGATAATTCTAAAAAGAATGTCTGTTTTCTACATTGGTTGGAATGATTGTTGAAAAGTTTAAAAATTTATTTTGTTGACGACAATCGATTTCAATCACTTTATTTCAATCATATTATCAATCATCTCAAAGGCAAGTTGTAATGCAATCAAAGAAAATGCATCGCTGACAGTGCACTCAAATCTTTAGGATTTGATTGAACCCAAACACTTTGAATTGAAACAAAAATCTTGACTCAAATGCATTTTAAAGAAGTTTCATCGTGAGAGAGAAATTATCCTCTTCTAAGAAAGTCAACATTGTGAAGGGATAACCATTTGGGTTAGAAATAAGAATGTTTTGATTAAAGCAAACAATCACTACCATATCATAATCATCACCATCATCATCAACATCATCATCACCATCATCATCATCATCATCATCATCATAATGTCTTTAATAAGCAAATGATTACACTACGCTTCTGCTATCTACTTAATTCACTAGATATTGTTTAAAAGTTAATTAATTAATTAATTGAATTGTTAAAAATCCAGTTGATTAAAAATAGTTTACTGAGATTGCAGTTTGAAGACTAATTTAGAATCTTTACGATCCAAAGTCCGCAAAATGTCAGTACAATGAATCACAGCACCAACATCAGTTGTGTTTGGCTGACTATGGAAACAGTTTTGCGCGATGAAAATCCTGCTTATAGGAAACCTCTTGGTAGCCATCTTTTCACACCTTGTTCTGGTTCAGTCAACCAGGTGAGAGGCGGCTTTTTTGCGCTCTTAGTGAAACATTTTGAAAGTGAAATATTGTATTTATTGTATTTATTATAAAGTAATTATGAAAATTTAAACTAATGACAATGCACTCGTTAAAAATTATTTTATAAACTAAGTAAAAAAATTAAATACTTACTTAATTCTGATAAATGGTTATGATAGGTAGTTGTGATAAATTGTAATTATATAGTAATATCTTTTTTTATTTCTGTTTCCGATTCATCAAGGATGACACTTTAATCAGAAGAACATTTTATTCAACAAAACTTTCACAATTTTCATAATTCAAATTTATTAACATTAAAACATAATTATTTATTTATTTATTTAGCAAGGCATTCAGGGAACCTCCAACGCAAAGTGAATAGTTTAACCATTTTGGCATTTTCTGTGTCTTGTTTTCTCTTAAGCTTGGATACCAGGAATGGAGTTTATGTTTGATTATTAATTTTACTGAAGATATATTTATGGGGTAAAAAATAGATTATTGCTGATAATTTCATATTTCTGATATTTTCTCCTTTTTTTTTACATATTTTTATCTGTTTACTTAATTTTAATCATTTTGGAAATATTTCTGCAAAAAAGTGATGCTGAACATCTGCAGAGAAGCATGAGAATAACTTAATAGTAATTTGTTAATTGTTTTCAGATGGACCAGTCGTTATCTCCATAGGAATCTATGTTCAGGGGTTGCACGAAATTAACGAAAAATCGATGGTATAAATACACAATTTGTATCAATATTCTTAATTACCAGCATCGGCAAATCTCTTGCCGGACCATGCAATGAAGAACATGAAAACAGGCGCGAAATAAAAGCAATGAAACAATACATGAAAATTCTACAAACCTCCTCATTTCGCAATCAAATGTCACAAACCCTGGCTTCATAAAAATCATCTTCAATCACTTTGAAATTTTAAGTATTTTGAACGTTCACTGCTATTTGTGGAAGAAAGTTTCGGTCCTGAACCAGTTATTAAAAATAAATTTAAGGGAATCCCTGTCTGCTACCGTGGTAAGTGAAGCCTAAATCAGAATCACAGTTTCCCGCCTTGCTCCGTCAGAATGTTATTGTTATTATTTAGTACCAACCATTAAATGTTGAAATTAATCTCCATCTGCCATTTCTTGAATCAAATTAATTACTTTGGTTACTTCTTAATTAATGCGTTAATTGATTAATAAATTAGGAATTTATGATCAATTTATAAGAAGTCAGTTCACAGTCACTTGTGAGGTGATAAACTGTGCATAAGTGAAAATATTCCACAATTGTTTGTGGTGTGTAATTTTCAATTGTAGTTTATGATTAGTTCGTCTTCCTTTACAGGATTACACTCTGACCATGTACTACAGAGAATCTTGGAACGACGCAAGAGTCAGTCACAGCAAGGGTCCCACAATCGTACATCGTAATGACTTCAAGAAGTTCTGGTTTCCTGACATTTACCTGAAGAATGAAAAATCTGCTTCCACACACAACGTCATGACCGACAACAGACTTCTTAAAATAAATCCCGAGGGAAAGTTATGGCACGTTAGGAGGTCAATAAGATATCTTTTTAATGTTTATTGCTTTAATGCATATTAATTAATAATTAAGATTTAAGAATTTTATTAATTTCTTATGACAAACTCTTAAAACAAATTCGAATGTAATTTGCATAAATTCTTTTAGACCTCTGCTTCACTTCACGATCCCAATTATCTGAAAGACCTTTCGTTTCACATTAAATACTAGTAATATCGATGTTTTTTTACACCTACATTATTATGCATTTATGTATTTTCATTTGAAAACGCTGCCAAAAAAAGAATAAATTATAAGAAATTATAAGTTATTTATTTATTTTATTTTTTGCAAGTCAACATATCATCAACATCAACATATTTCCAAAATTAAAAATGTTTTTCTCCGTTGCGAACATTTAGAATATCAGCGACTCTTCCCTGTCCAATGGAATTCCATAGATACCCCTTCGACATCCAAATTTGTCCCATGAATTTTGAAAGCTGTAAGTCCAATGTTCAGTAATAAATCGATGCTACAAAAATATTATGTAATTAAAATATTTATTAACTTATTAGTTAAAAGATTATTACATCTTCTTAACGTTATTTTTAATCAAGTTGGTTACATGACAAATACTCTGGTACTTACCTGGCTCGTCAGTCCAGTAGAATTCAGCGGGAGTACAACCTTGCCCTACAGCCTTTTTGAAACTGTACTTAAGAACTGTTCACATACATACAGCATAGGTTGTTTCTTGTTGTTGTTGTTGTTGTTGTTGTTGTTGTTGTAAATACTTTATTTCAAGTTGACATTTAACCTAACGGCGCATGTAAAATTTTGAAAGTAATAATTCTAACAGATTTACTCTCAGTGATATCAGGTATTCCCAATGCCTACACCGTTTTCCATCAAAAAATCATTTTATTTACACAGGCGGTTTTCCATGTCTGGAGATTCAATTCTTCTTCAAACGAAATTTGACATCCTACGTCATCGATTTCTTTCTTCCAACAATCTTCCTCGTTGTTGTGGCTTGGATGACCTTTTGGATTGACCTCAAGTCAACAACTCACAGGATCGCTGTCAGTTCAGTTGCTCTGTTCTTCGTGTGTGTTCTTCACGGGAAGATAAGGTTTTCATTGAATTCCAATTCTTAACAAGGATTAATTTTAATTTTTAAATTATCAGGATGCACAAACATTTATCACTTATAAACATATAATTTTTCATTTTAGAAAGAATCTACCCACTTTAAGTTACCTCACGGCAGCAGACGTGTGGACCATCATTTGCTTTGTTCATATCCTGTACACCATCATCGTTCACATCATAGTTTATGTCATGCTCAATGTTGCTCCCAAAACATATAAACAGGACTCTGACAGTGAAAAGGTGACTCTGGAGAATCCAGACAAATCTCAAAAGGTTAAAGTCATATTTGTTGACACTATTACATTTCTTTCTAACATTTGTTAAATGTAAACTGAAATACTTTTCTAGAAGAAGAAAATTATCGCTGGCTTGAAAAATCTCATCTTGGTTGGTGGTGTTTATTGCAATTTCTAGACTTAAACTATCTAAATTGCCATTCTAATTAATAATAACAATTAGGGCTGCAGATCGATTAATATTTTTAATCGCGATTAGTCGCGAGATTAATAATTTTAATCATAGTTAACGCATTTTTAATCGCACCATCCCATTTTCCAATAAATTTCCCAATACACGTCATTTTTACAACAACATCAGTTTTATTCAAGTATAAAGTCCTTTGTGGTGTAGAATAATGAAAGTCTTCCACATGGTAAANAGTCCTTCATCTGTCACTATATTCGTCGGCCTACCATTCACGGCAATCCATTTAGCTATGGCTTTAGTGATAGCATCAAATTTGGACTGCTCCATTGGCTGTGCCTTTTCTTTCAACTCTATCAGTGTTGGTTGATGTTGAGAAGGCTTGCAATTGGCAGATTTCATCAATTGATCCCAGCACTAAATGGGTGTTTGCTACGCAAATGATATTAATGATATAAGAGAAAACGTACTGCGATGATACTTAATTCGCATTTAAATATGTTGCAAACTACAATAGAGTTTGATTTGAAAGTAAATTTGCCTCCCAAAATTAACCTAACATCGTTACTTGTGGCCATCTTTTTCAAGCGCGAAACAGGAAGTCTTCGTAAACAAAAAGGAAGTCGGAGGGACACAAAACAAAGACAAACAAATTTTCGATGAAAATATTTATAAAATTAAAAATTTATAAAATAATTTTATGAAATTAAAAAAATTTAATCGTCGCGTTAATAATTTTAATTGCAAAAAAATTATAACGCATTAATCTTCCGTTAACGCACATAAATCTGCAGCCCTANATTAAAAATTTATAAAATAATTTTATGAAATTAAAAAAATTTAATCGTCGCGTTAATAATTTTAATTGCAAAAAAATTATAACGCATTAATCTTCCGTTAACGCACATAAATCTGCAGCCCTAATAACAATCAATCACCACAGTACACTTCTAACACTAAGCATGCTCTTTTTA
This sequence comes from Hirudo medicinalis, assembly GCA_011800805.1. Lineage (NCBI taxonomy): Eukaryota > Metazoa > Annelida > Clitellata > Hirudinida > Hirudinidae > Hirudo > Hirudo medicinalis. The sequence goes on along the minus strand of MPNW01000834.1, from coordinate 62,942 downwards.
CTTTAACTTCAGGGCGAAGGACTTATGAGAGTCAAGGATGTGGACAAATGCAATCACGACATGCAACTACTCAACGCGTTGTCAAGAGTCATAGTGGCTTTACACTTCCTCCTTGTACTCATTGCTTATTTCTGCTTTCATACCTCGACATCAACGCCGTATTGAAGAATTGAATAACTCATTCACAAAATATGCTCTCTGGTCAATCTGTTCATCTTTGTTTGCGTTGTTTTGGTAATTTGTAATTCGGATAAATATTCTCTTTATCAAGATAAAGCAAAGCTGCTAATGACCAATCACTTATTTTTTCAATTGATGATTATTAGTTGAAAATAGGTCAGTAAATTAAAGCTGAAGTACGCTGAACAATCGATAACGGATGAAAGTGTTACATCATTTGGTTACAGATGACGTATTGAAAAAATATGACAACATTCCTAGTGTTCTGAATGTAATAACGATTGCATTATCAGCATTATTCATATATTGCATTATTCCTTGCATCAAGGAAGCGTCTGCTATAATTGAGACCCTTTCAGGAAAACCTTTCTCTTGTTTATTACTTAATGGTTTATTTACTTTATGCCAGGCTTTCTTAAAATTACCTTAATAATTTGGAATACTGTAGTAAATTCTAAAAACAGAAATAATGACATGATAATGATAATAATAATAATAATTAATTATCTCATTTCTTGATTGATTTAATTGAATTTTGAGTTGTTTTGTTTTTTTTTTTAGTTTTATTGTTTCAAACAAACAAGCTGTTATATACAAAGCAAAAGCATTAAAATAAACTCAAATAAACTCAAAGGGCCAGCCTTAAGGAAGCTCACGCTTCTGCTATCAGACTGATCCAATAAATAATTATATACAGGAAGCTTTTACAAGGAGTAATTTACAAAACCATAAACTATACAATTCCACTCAATAAATATTGTTTATACGACTTTTTAAATAATAAATAAAGCAAATTAAAAGGACATGTATTTAATTGAATTAGATCTTCGATAGATGAAGGTATAGAGGAGTAAAGTCTAGGGCCATAACATTGAATCGAGAATAATTTTAGAGTGGACTTAGAAAAAGAAGGACTGTATTCATGTGCATTACGTAAAAAATGAGAAGGATTGTTGCAGTTATTGCTTGATATAAAAAAAAGCCAGAGAATATTTTGGGGAGAGAATTGAAATTAACTCCCTTAAATGTACTTATTAGGTAGCATTACTTCAGTTGTAGAGTTGTTCATTTTTTTGCATGTGACCTTTTACTTGTGGATTGATCTAAAGTTTTATCCTGCAAAATATCATAAATATTCTCATAAAGTTTAGACTTTTTTTCACAAAATAAATAATTATTTTTTTTTTAATAATTTCACTTTTTGTAAGCTAACGTAAAATCACAGAACAGTGAATGGACTTAGGGGCTGTAACCTCTACGTTGCTTAAAAAAAGGGCCATGCCGCCGAGAGGGGGAGGCAAGGGCCAAGTAAATTTTGGGACCAGCCCGGGTTTTAAAAGATTGAAATTTTACAATCATGACCTTTATTTTGGTTTTTCCATTTCCAAATTGACATAACATGTAGGCCCATAGCCTAGGGGCCGAACTTTCTCTCGGTGGTCTGTCCACAAGTCATGTTAAAGAAACATGTTCAACACTGACAATGCGATCATAACAAATTAACATCTGTCTGTATAAACAAAATTCAGATATTTCTTGTGGCTGCAAAAAAAGAAAGATCGAAATTAGAAAGATGCAATTGCACAGAAAGAAAATTCTGATATTTTATGTGATGAATGGTTAGAAGGAGATGATGTCGATTTGTCTGGTTCAACAAAATGATGGAAATTATGAATCTAATACTAGGCCTATTATTGCAGTAGAGGAACATTTGACTTTCCCTTGGGAAGATGATAGAAGCTGACAACAAAATGTACATTAATATTCAGTTTAACAATTGTTTTATTTATTTTCAAAATATAATAATCCCAAATTCAAAGTGTTACAAGATACAAATTAAAAATTGCAAAATGTTTTTCGTTGGGTGTGCTTCAGTTTTTGACATAATTTTAATGGGGGTTTTTGGAAGTTGGACAATTATTGACTATTAATTTGGAGGGGATCAAAAATTTTCTTAAATAAAACTCAACAAATGGACGACCCCTTGCATAATACACAATGCAATCTGTTGATGTCGAACTTTGAAACAAATTAAAGAATTTGACGATCCAAAGTCCACAACCATAAAGTCATGATATTATAAATTTGGCTTCAGCACAAGGCACAACTGCAGTCTTACTCTCTGGCAGAGGTGAAGTTAATATGTTAAATACTATTTGGAAAACTGTAATTAGTTAACGACATGTTTGCAAAAAGGTTGAAACAGCTTCGCTTCAAGAGCAATGAGAGTCCTATTTGGAATGTCGCTTTTTTTTCTCCTAACAATCACATGTTTGCAAGGCGCACTGACAACTCAGACAACCAGGTTATTTTTTTAATTAAAATTGTTCAAATTTATTAAATGAATGTAAAATCAAGTATAAAATCTGTCTTTATATTTAATAAATTGTATAAATCACGAATAAACATTTTTTTTTAATGTTCGAAATGTGTTTTAATTAATGCCTTCATTCATGAAACCGTTTACCTTATAAACATTGTTCCAAAGACATCTCCATTCCAATATGATTCAATCGTAATAAAATACATGACGAATCATCTTTATCTTGTGATAAAAATTTTTAAAACATGGAATTAAATCTAGCGATGATAATATTTGAAACTTCATTAAATCCACAAATTTTATTTAGTGCGTCCTACGAATATAAGGATCCACCGGTTCAAGGTCAGTGAGATCATTTCAGATATTGTCCATTTCAGCGTTTTTGGTAAATATCGTATAAATGGTCGGTATTGTTTCATTTGTATTATTTGTATTATCTGTATTATTTGTATTATTTGTATATTTGTATCAGTATTTAAATGCTAAGTATAAACTGCTCTTTTTGTAATAAATAATTTGGACTAAGTATTACAACTTACAATATTATTATATTAAGTAATAGCATTTTAAATTACCACATTATTGCACTAAATCGACTCACTTAGTCATCGCAAAGGAAAGAAAACTTAATGACGGCAGATTTATTTTAAGCATTCTGTGTTTTTATTATTTTTTCTTTTTCCTCAGACATAATTTGAATTTTGTCTGACTACATTTTAGCAACTTTTGTTCATTCCACATTTCTTTCGACCTATTTATGTAGCGTTTGATGGCAACATTTCAATCCGCAGTTTATGGGGAACACATGTGCAGAAAAATCTCATGAATGTTTTCTAATTGAGATTTTAATTGCTTTCAGATGGACCAGTTATCGTTGCGCTTGGAATCTACGTTGTGGGGTTTACCGAAATTAATGAAAAACACATGGTTTATAATTAACTCTTGACTTAATTAACTTGTTCTTATTAATGATTCTAAAAATAATTAGTTAATTTTAGGCAATAAGGAACTATTGATACTAATATTAATAATATCAAAACCTCAACAAAAAGGGTTGATTGTCTGCAGGATTACAGTCTCATCATGTACTACAGAGAATCTTGGAAGGACACAAGAGTCAGTCCCAGCAAGGGTTCCATAATTGTGCATCGTAATGACTTCAAGAAGTTCTGGTTTCCAGATATTTTCCTGAGAAATGAAAAATCTGCTGCCACACATAACGTCATGACCGACAACAGACTTCTTAAAATAAACCAGGATGGGATGTTGTGGCATGTCAGGAAGTGAGTAATTTTTAAATATTTTAATTAATTTAAAAGTTAGCCTTAAAATCTGATCACCTGTCATCACCTGTCACCAACTTTTTGAAAATTATCTTTTAAAAACTCTGCCAAAGAACTTTAAGAAATTCGATCATTAATTAGAAAACACATTTTCATTTAAATGCATGTAACCTTCTTCTGATGATGTCTTGTTTGTGTAATCATAATAATATTTTTCAAGAGACGCACATAAATTATTAAACGACTTTTTTAGCTTGAAATTCTAAGTAAACCTCTAAATCTGTCAGAAAAAAAAAATTTTTTACGATGAGTCTGTGCTAATTATAATTAAAGATGATAATCTTTTGACATGTTATGGGTAACTTTTATTCAGAATCTCTGCGAATCTAGCCTGCCCGATGAATTTTGGCAAATTCCCCTTCGATACACAAATTTGTGCTGCTAGTTTTGAAAGTTGTGAGTTTTTTATTTCAACATTAAAAATTATATTTTAGCTTATTTTTGTTACCATAATGTGCTTGTGCTTTAATAGTTTATCGTTTGGCAGTAACAACGTGGTGTTTGTAGTTGCACCTGTTTTAAGTAATCGATAGGAAATATTACAAAGTTGATCTCTGGTCCACAGTCGCCTATACAATGGACACCCTGGTCTTAAGCTGGTTGCAAGAACCAGTACAAGTGGCACCGGATTTGAACCTCCCCGAATACACCCTTACGAACACTCTTCTATACGATTGTTCCCAAAATTACACCACAGGTTGGTTTACATCATTTTATTTACATTTAAGAAAATTTTACAAAATATTAATTTTGCACTCGATATTAGTGTGGAAAATATTGCCTGTTTTACTGTTAGAGGTTTTTTTTCTGTTTTAATCTTATATTTTTTCATTCTTTCGTTTTAGTTCTAAAATTCGACCACTTCCCGAACTTTAAAAAATTACTTTTTATAATTTTATAAAAAAATAACTTAAAACAACTGCCCTGAAGGTCACGATAAGGCGCTATGCGAATGTACTTATTATTAATAAACTAATAAATTAACTGTTAAACTAATAAATTAACTTTTAAATTGAATAAATTATTACCTAATTTCTGCCAGGTTCTTACCCATGCTTAGAAATACGATTTTTCTTCAAGCGTGATTTGGGATTCTACCTCCGCGACTTCTTTTTCCCAACAATCTTCTTCGTTGTTGTGGCTTGGATGACCTTTTGGATTGACCTCAGATCAACAACTCACAGGATCGCTGTCAGTTCCGTGGCTCTGTTCTTCGTGTGTGTGCTTAACGGGAAGATAAGGTTGTTGTTGTTGAATTGGTACAACCGCTTGTCAAATGTTCAGTGTTATTGTTTACAAAGCAATACAAGCTTTGCTTTATACAAAAAAAGAAACAAACTGAACAAATAAATATATTATCTGTTCTAGGGATCATCTGCCGACATTGAGTTACTTAACAGCAGCTGACGTGTGGTCCATCATTTGTTTCGTCCACGTCTTGTATACCATCATCGTCCACATCGTAGTTAATGTCTTGCTCAATGTTTCCCAAAAGCAACCAAATCTGGACCCAGACAATGAAAAAGTGACTCTGGAGAACCCAGATAAACTTCAAAAGGTTTTCAAGTTTAAAACTTAATCGTTAAAATGTCATTTACACTTTGCTAAGTCAAGTTGAAAATGATGTTTCAGAAAAACAAATTAGTGGACGGCTTGAACAAATTCCTTTTGGTGAGTTTACAGGCCTCTTGTTTAAACTGCTCTCTACAGAAACTAACTAGTCCTAACTATACAATCAGAATTGTCAAGAACATAATTTCAAAACTACGTTGGGTTAAATAAATACATTTATATTATGTAGCATCATGAATCGAAGTTAAGGATTCTCTTCTACAAAAGTTATATTGAAATAATATTTTCTCACAATCCAGGGAGAAGGACTACTGAATGTCGTAGAGGTGGATAAATACAGAAGGAGTGCAAAATTACTCAACGCTTTGTCGAGGCTCGTCTTGGCCGTGGTCTTCATCCTCATCATCATTGCTTATTTCACCTTTTACACTTGTTGACATCGACGCTAGCCATTCTCACTGACTCACAATTAAAAAGCATTCAAAAAGTCTTAAAGGATCTACAAACCGTCTGCCAATTTATTATCTCTTATTATTGCATATACATTATTTTCATGTTCAACATAGTTGCCTGTAGTTCCTCAACTTGTGCATGATTTCAATTTTAGAATTCGATGATACCTGAAACTCCAACATTTTGAAAATGGAATTATTTCTAATCTTTTCATTGTAAAGGTGTTAAACGATGTTATTGATATCAATCACGAATATAATAACCTCAATTCAAACAAAAATATTGATGAGTCTTAAAAATCTAGAAATTTGCAGAACAAATACGGCAAATTGTTGAATTGCAAACAAGAATCAGCCAAACTGAATTAGAAGCACCCAAAACAAATCGTTTTAATAAATGCAGGTCATACCAACTAGTATTGAAAACATATAATCGAAGTGTGAAATTGCAAATTAAATTCAAATCAATCGAGCTCGGACTATAAACATTGCCGGATCGAACCTGTATATTCGAAACAGAAAGAGGGTCAATAATAGAATTTCAAGGTCGTAGCTTCTGTTCATCGGAAAAGGCAGTCATGTCCAAACTTTGGCGTGTCTTCATCGTTTGCCTGTTTGCCGCCAATTTGAACGTTTGGAGCAAGCGGGATGAAGAAATAAGTTTCACCTGCATGAAGCACTTCATGAAAGTCTATTCGCCACTCTTCAGTTTTTATATCGTCACCTTTGCAGGAAGAAAGTTCAGCTACTTGGAGCACACCGAGTTCATGGGGATCGTCCTTAGGAGATCCCCTATAACAAACGAGACGATGAAGAAATACCCTGGGATTGAACAGCACATTGTACCCGAAGACATGGTCCGTAGGGTCAAGAAGGTAGCGAGCAGATTCATGTGGAACTTCGCTGAGGCATAATGGATCTTCCAGTTGCCTTCCAGGAGGTGGAGATGAAACCTGATTTTTATGGGCGAAGTTTTACATTTGATTACACTGCTTTTTTATAACTTTTAGTAATTTATTTGAATTAGTCGCTCACGGATTTCATATTTAATTCGATTAGTTATTTGTTTAATTTCCTGCATTGATTGAAAATTATGTTTAGAATAATTCTTTGAAAAGCAACAATTAACAGGAACCAATTTGTAAGCACCTCAATTTAAAGTTAAAGTTTGAGGTTTAAAGGTAAACGAGAGATCACGACCAATTACCAATTACCAATAACGTTAATGGACAAATTACTCCACTTTTCAGATGATTTTCTTCTTTCTTCATGTAATCTTTGGTGAATTCATCCATAAAAGATGGACCTGGGGATGTTGTTACAGCTGTAATTCCTCCTCCCTTTTACGCTCCACTTACCCCTCCTCTTTCCTCTTGCACTTCACGTACTCCCCTCCTCCATCCATCATCCATTAACCTCCAACACCTTCCAACGTCACCTTATTGAGGCAAGAGGATTGTGTTAGAATCGAGTCACTGTTCTCAGAATAAATTTGTATTCAAAGCAGTATTTTACTAAACAAAAAATTATTTGTCAGCCGCTGGAGCTCAGACAATCTTTACAATAAAAGTGTAACTAATATTTTTTTTATAATCGTTATTTTGAGTCTAATGACTTTGGAATCACATTTAATTTCCAAACTAATTAGACCTGGTTTAGTCTTATCACCAGATCATTAATTTTGGAAGACAAAATACTGGATTATTAAGAAGATGAACAGACGATGCTTCTCAGAGGGACATTTATGAGGGAGTCGGTCTCAATTTTGTATATAATTATATAATTAGTTATTTTAGAACGCAAGAATTTTTAATATAATTTTATATAAAATTGAGACCGACTACATCATCATCATCATCATCATCATCATCGTCTTCGTCATCGTCACCACCAAGAGTTTATTAATTGTTAGAAAGCAACTCCTGAACTTCATAATAATCATTCAGCTTAAACATTATATCGTCAATAATTACTCAACCCACTCACAACGGTACAACATTCACAAAAAATGGGGAGGAATAGGTGGAGAGTATGCTGAAGGCTAATAATATATTGAAGTATATATATAAAATAATATTAAATAAGAAGTTAAGGGAAATGGTTCCAACAGACATGAAACAATCCTGAAGGACCACCACAATCTGTTAAGTTGAGTCAGGATGAATACATGCAGTTCACATTTTTGGTCCAACAGAGTTTGTGATCAGTAAATAAGTCGGGTCGCTAAATTATTTAAAATTTCAAGCTATACATTCTCATGAGAGATCGCGGAAAATTCATTTGCTTACATCTTGGATACAATAAGGTTGAGAGTGTTGTTTTGAAACATATTTCATGAGATTATGAGATTTTGATTGGAATGGAAATTTCAGTTTAAGTTTTAAATTGCTTTCTTATCCACAAGACTGCTTTCTTCACTCCCTTTACATCAACCATGCATCTTTTGAAAGACTTCAATTAAAGGCAATAATTATTCCATTTACAAAGTGCATCAGGTGCACAATTACAATGGATTAATATTGCATTGCATTTAAATTTCTGTTGCCCGCGATAGGAGCAGAACGTACGAAGCGACCTCGAATAATCATAGAAAGAGAAAGCAAAAGGCAAAGATTATTAAATAAAAAGAACTCACAAGTATGGAAGTCCCGATCTTTTCCCAACATTTAGACCAAATTCTTATTCCTTGCGATATCTTAATTCAGCTATAAAAAAAAAACAAGATATTTTTGATCGTCTTTTTAAAGTTTTTCAGTTATTCAAGTTGTTCATTCGAAGGGGCGAAAGAAACTGTGAAAATATGAAGCTTTTACTTTTTCTGGCAATTTTTAGCAAATTACTCTTCACTGCAACACTTGGCATATCGTTTCGCATCCAGAAGGGAACATATTCAGGAATTAACTTGTGCAAAAACGATATTCCAACTCATGAAAAGTCAGCCAGATCCTCCATCGAGTGCTTCACATTCTGCCAAATTCTGCTTGGAGGCAAGTGCTTGAGCTTCAGTTATCAAACGGAAATGAAAACCTGTTTCATTTACGATGATGTCATTAGATTCGATTTCAACGCATTTGCCAACAGTAGTTGCATTGGATACCAATTATTTGATGGTTAGTTTAATCGTTATATCAAGTTGTAAAGTTTTAGGAGCACATAAACCATCGAACAGTTTTGGATATTCATTACAGTAACAATTATTATTCTTACCAATGAAATACATCCTGATGATTTAATGATTATAAATTTCATAAGCTCAAATTTACTGAATTACAATTAATTTCTTAAATTGATGGTAATATATAAATAACAGAGCAATTGGGTTTGGCAAACTCTTCAAATATTGGAAAGGAGCGAAAGGCAAGACTTATCTGATAACTGAATTAACAATGCCATGTTGAAATGATTAACAGATTGTCCAGATGGATTTACATACTTAATTGAGGGCAACAAATGCCTTAAATTAAAACCAGGCAATTGGAATTGGTCAACAGCCAGGAATCAATGCAATGAATTGCATCCTCAATCCCATCTTATTATTGTGAACGACTACAAGGACCTACAAGCGTTCTCATTTTACTTTGAATTTGGAAGTTAGACACATTTCAATAATTTAACTCTGTCTAAATGCAGTATTTATTATTTGCTTGATTGTTTTGTAGCTTAATACAATTAATGTAGACGTTAGGGTAACATTCGCGACGCTTGTCTATTGTCGTTCGTTCACTTTTACCATGCCTTTCGATAGCTCATTTAGTTAGTAATACAGGAATAACATATTCGCAGTTCTACAGAAATGTCGCAACCAACTTTACCCATTTCTGTTTACTTCTTGGACATCTGGCATCAGTTTCTATAATTCCTCTAAGCGACAGCCATTCCAATGGAACCCATTCCCGGATGTTATCGGACGTTTCAAACCAACAGCGCCTTGGTGGCCTGGAGAACCAAATTCTGCTGCAGATGGATCCAATTACTGTGTTCTCTTCATGCATAAGAAAGGATTGGATGATAATTACTGCTCACTTCGTATATGTGCTGCCTGTGAAATTGACAGCAAGGTTTAACCCTGTCCCATAACAAGCTCATGTTTATATGCCACTATGTTCTTACCAATTTTGACGCTGATTGTGACTTGCTCAAACATCTTAAAAATATAAACAAATAGCATGTGACATAATTTTCAGCTTGTGATTTGAAATTGCGCTGTCGTCCTTCTGAATGAATGTATGACTGAAAATGGTTGAATGATGTCGGGGTTCAATTTCAGGTTTTAAATTAAAGTCAAGTCACTGGCATTTTACCTTTTATTCAATTAAAGCATAAAATAAGAGATATTTTCATCGATATATCGATATATATTTATATCGAATATCGATAAATAAGGGTCGATACAACTTCAGAAACATTGAGATTTTGTTTCAGCTATTTGGAGCACACCGACCACACATGGGGATCGTCTTAGGAGAACCTTGCACCTGTTTTCAAAGAACAGCATCCCCAGAAGCTCGGAACTACAACACAGTCCAAGTACCTCAAATTTCTCACCTGAAAAATCCACTGAAGTGTGAAAAGTATCCGACTAACTGGAACCACAGCAGGCCTACCTCAAAGCTAGACTTAGCAATACCATGTTTGACCAGCCTATGAAAGGGAAACCAAGTAAAGTTATCTGACATCCAACTAAAAACTTATTGATTGTCAAAATAATTTTATTTGAAACATCTGTGCTTACATCTCTAAGAATATCGCAACACCTCCACCATAGTCACAGGTACTCACCTCGGGTACAACTGACCTCCACCAAAAAAAAAATCAAACTCATAAAATGGCAATCAGATCGATATGGAAACACACAATCGAGAAGCAATTGGTCGTCATCGACGAGGTCGAGAAGTGATTCTAAATCCGACTTGTGGCAAATTAAAAACAAGAAATGAGACAAACGTGAAGAACCAACTACCGATGTAATGAGTTGCAATTACAAGTAACATTTTTAATACGATAATTATGATGACCCCAACTCCACAAAAACATACTAAGTCTTTAAAAACAGAAGCTAAAACAGCAGTAGCACAAATGTCCGTCATCACGAGTCAGCAAGGATCCAAGGCCAAAAAAAAAGTTGTTTATAACAATCCACAACAACCAGACGCCTCTGAGTGATGCTAAAGTCACTAAATAAAAATTGATTGAAAAAAATCAATCGAGATTCTTAACCACTCGATTGAACTCCTAACTGTTATCAATTTATGAATGACTAACATCTTCATTCATTCGTAGCTGTTAGCCAGCCTGCAACGTCCATAAATAATGAAAAATAATTTCATTAATAATAATTATCATTATTAATATTGCATTATTGAAATTATGTAACTATTACTAATATTACAATTAAGTAACTATTATTATTATTATTATTATTATTACAATTATCTAATTTTGTTCCAATCGAGAGTTAAAAAACAGAGCCATCACAGTGATCGGGAACAAAAGGTCAAAGGTCGTCGCATTTTCTTTTGAACGTTCGGCACAACCAGACGGACAAACGGAGAGTAAATGGAGAAGCATTTAAATCGGAAAAAGAAATCTAAAATTAATTTTATAAAACTCAAAAACGAGCTTCAAAAGTGAAATTCAGCAGCAGACGAGATATGTTGAAGTCGGTGAAAGATCTCGACAGAAACAGAACTCGGCATGGAAACGACGTCTCTCGCACGCAAGGACGCACGGAAATTACGAGCCACGAAATCAGAAATGTCTGATAAAATTGCGATTTCTTTAAAAAGTATTGTGAGACACTGAAACCAGTCAAAACAAATTAAATTCATGTTTATGTGCAGAAGAGTAAATAGCGATAATTTCTTGTTTCGGGGTTTGAATATTTCCTAAGGCTCGAGGGTCAATTATTCGTTACTGAATGCATTTTCACGAATCGCAGAACAAAAAACAGCAACAGAAATTCCAACGACCGTCCCCAGACATCTTCCAGACATTTCCAAATGCTCGTCGAACATTAGAATGCAGAAGAAAACAAACGTCCAATCACAACACAACCCTGTCGTTCAATCCGATGAATATTAACGAGAATGTGAATATTATTAACGCTAATGAGAAGCGATCAATTTCGAGATCGACAACATTAGTAATTGAGCAATCCGTTGTGCAAACATTCTTCCGACGTAGCGGACGAAGGAAACCCCAGGGTAGGAAGTGGCAGCCCGAAGAACAAAGGAAAGAAGTGTTGGGGTCGTAGTCGTTGGCCTCGAAGAGATGAATCTCTGTTCAGCTGAACACACTATTTACTTGCAGACTTTCAGAAGTACAAAGAGATGAATGTCAACATTTACAACAACAAAATAACAATAAACTTTTAAAAAGGAATAAAATCATTTAAAACATTAAGAAAATAATTGACCAAGATAATGATTAGAAAAAACAATTCCTTAAATGCTTAAACTTTGAAATACAAACAACATCTTACTCACTGCCACCTTCATTATCACTCACCATCATCATCATCATCATCACTATCATCAACACCATCAAATTAGAACAGAAATGTCAAGGCACGTGCTCAAAGTCCTCAAAAATTGGAAGCCTCAAAACATTGGATAAGAAACCATCGTCATCACCTTTATCATCATCACTATCGCCATCATCGTTATCATCAAATGCTGAACATCTCATCGTTCTAGCACCATCGATCTGTTTACGTAGATTGTAAAGTTTTTAGCATTAAATGATAAAACACATAATCACAACAACAACTGAGAGAAGGGAGTACCTCTGAACAGCGCAGTGGACACCTGCAGCGGGTTGCAACGAAGTAATGAAGTTACGTTGAAAACATTTCACAACGAACGGTAAAATATTCTTGCATAGCACGAACAAGTCCCGAAGTCGTCTGCAAATGCAAACGCGTCGCCGCAGATCGCTTGTTCATCAACGCTACGACAAAACGATGATCGTGGCAACAGAAATGGCATTTAAGAGACATTAGAGCCACGTTCGCATCGAACGAGCAGCACGGGCCTTGGAATGATTTAATAATAGTTAACTGATAAATTAATTTCTAACCAATAACTGGAATCAATGAAACCTGGGAAAAAGGACCTCCACCAATAAACAACGACGACAAGATGTTTAACCGGGCCTCTTCGAAGCCCCTCAGCGATTCCCGACCGCGTTCTGAGTCTCGAAGTTCTCCCCGGACCCGGTCGAAGCGACTCCGGTACGGACGTTCGAGCGATTTTCGAGTTCCGAAGGTTCGACCGGCCTCCCGTCGGACGAAGATCCACTCCTCTCCTCGGGGGCCCGGGCCGGAACGGATTTCTCGCCGTGCGATCGGCCCGATGCCGAACCGGGGTCATAGGAATGATCGAGCGGCACCTCGAGGAAGGTGGTCGGATTGGAGGAAGAGAATCCACCGAACTGCCCGAGGACGTTCTCGATGCCCTGTCGATTGCCTGCAATGTAGTTGAGGAAGCCTCTGTGGAAGAGGAACAGGTGCTTCTGACAGACCTTCACCTGGAGTGGAGGTGATTTTTGTAGTGGCTGTCAACTCAATCTCAGAAACTCACTCTCTGACCCCAGTGCAACCACACTGTTTCAGCCAATGACACGACAAGACGAGCACAACACGACAACAATAATAACAACAACAACAACATGATTAATTGTGTCGATCAACAACAACAACAACATGATTAATTGTGTCGATCAACAACAACAACAACGATGATGTTATCAACGATTAAAGCATTTGTTTTTCGCTGTTTTATTTATTTAAAACAACAAACTGAACGATCCGTGGGGTATAACAAGACAAATTTCTACTCGGTTCAGAAAAATAATATACAATGCATTGACACATCATGTGAATATTAATTGATCGCGTGAATATTAATTGCACTTGATCAATTAATATTCATGAGGGTAGGTCAACTGACCTTGTTCTCCTCCAAGAACTTCAGCTTTATGTTGAGGTCATGGTGGAGTCTGCCATATTTTGCCTGGAAGAAAATAGAGTTATGCAAAATATCATCATCATCATTATCATTATTATGCACACACTTAAAAATAAAATGATACTCCAATAGATGATTATAAATAATAACAACAATAATAATAATAATACAAACTACAACCACAAACGAAACTTCGACGACGAGCAACAAGTCCACGGCAACAAAATCTCGTCAAAAAATATCGACTGAATTCAATCGAATGCTGCCCCATCGGCAGCTGTCGACCAATCACCTGGTACTTGGAGAAGTTCCTCTCTGCCTCTTGCAGCCTCAGGGTGTACTGGTGGTCGCGGGGTGCTGCCCTCACCTTCTCCACGTAGGACCGATAAGCGTCGTACTTCAACCTGATCGTGTAATCGACGACATCTTAACTCGTATCGTCGTTTGGCACGTAATCATCAACATCGTCGCTAAGATAGCCATCGTGTTTACCAATCGACTGTTATCATCATCATCATCATCACTACATCATCATCAACGTCGTTGTCACCTGTTCTTCTCCAGGCTCTTGACTGTTGTCAGGGTGTCCTCGATGGTTGTATTGCACAGAGTCGAGATGCTCCTCAGGAAGACGTCCAAGCATCCTTCAGATATTATTAAACTCAATGGTTAACTAAATATTATTAATAATATTATTATTATTAATATACCATTACTATTATTGTTATTGCTATCATTATCATTGTTATTGTTGTTGTTGAAGCATTTTCTATTGAAACAATTATTATGATTATGTTCTTATTAGTGTTGCTGTTACTAACATTATGATATCATTATCATTGGTTTCGTTAATACTGTTATTATCATAATGTAATCATTGTTGTTATCATTACTGACATTACAGATGTAATATGGACTGTTAAACAAAGACAATAACATCAATTGGCATAATTAAAGCATTACTGTAAACACCCATGAATATTCATATCCTATTATAGCCCCTGATGACCACTGGCAGGACACAGATCTGACATCGACTGATCGCACAAAATTGCGCAAAGCCGAAGAAAGCAACAGTCACCCATCCAACAAAGCAACAGTCACCCACCCAACAAAGCAACAGTCACCCATCCAACAAAGCAACAGTCACCTACCCAACAAAGCATCCCCATTCTTGGCGAGGAGTCTCTGTGTGAGAGCGTTGCAGTTGAACTGCTCGCAGAGGCCCTCCTCTGGGTTTCCGTGGCTCAGGTCGACGAACACCTCGCCTGTCGATCGATCGAGGTGATGATTAAACAACTTTTAGATTAAAATTCAGTTAATTAAAAATCTTGTCATTTAAAGAAGTTTACAAAAAGTTACAGCTGCATCAGTCTTTGCATCAACATAGTTGGTCTCACCACCACCACCATCAGCAGCAGCACCACCATCAATGTCATCATCATCATCATCAACATCATCTCATCATCATCATCACCATTGCAAGTCTAGCAGCAGTTAATTGCAGTGTTTACCTCCAGGTTTTGCTTAAACACTGCAGTTGATAAGGTCATCATCACTATCAGTGTCAGTGTGCCATGCAGATGATGATGATGATGTTGATGATGACAACATTGACAAAGACGATAATGTATTGTCATAAATTGCAAAAATCTCTTAAATCTGATTACTGCTATCAGTGCCATCATCATCATCATCACCATCACCATCATTGTCATAATCACAACCACTATCATCATCATCTTCTTCATAATTTCCTTAAGCACCATCATCGTCATCATAATCGCATCATCGCCATCGTCGTCACCGACATCCAACGTACTCAAAATCTTCTGGGTCTGGACCACCTGTCGGTACTGGTGAGACAAACTCTTTGCCAATTCGAACAGGATCCTGGAAGAGAAGGCACAAAAATAAAAACGAATTGGAAAAGAAATCCTTTCGTAATATTTTCGATATTACAATTTATAACTTAATATTTATGCTAATATATTATAATAATAAATAATTTATGTATTCATAATATTTATGTTAATATATTGAAATAATAAATAATTCATATATTCATAATATTTATGACAAAGTAATTTATAGTTTCTCTGAAACAGCTCAAAATGACAAACATCCAATGCAACTCAATCATAGTTTAGAATTAGTAGCTTCCAAATGAAAGAAAAGTTCAACATTTTTAAAGGATGTCGTTTGAAATGTTTCTGATAAAAAACTGAAACCCCTTTGTGATGATCAATATGACTTGTAAGTACCATATCATATCATCATCATCATCAATATGACTTGTAAGTACCATATCATATCATCATCATCATCATCAATATGGCTTGTAAGTATCATATCATCATCATCATCATCATCAATATGACTTGTAAGTACCATAACATATCATCATCATCATCATCATCATCAATATGACTTGTAAGTACCATATCATATCATCATCATCATCAATATGACTTGTAAGTATCACATCATATCATCATCATCATCAATATGACTTGTAAGTATCATATCATATCATCATCATCAATATGGCTTGTAAGTATTATATCATCAACATCAATACGACAACGTAAGTATCACTTCGTATCATCATCGTCGTTGTCTTCTTCTTCATAACTTTAATAATATCTTCATTACAAATATTTTGTAACTATTATTATTTTTGTTGTCCTTACAAATATCGATTTATGCACTTTATGCAAACCTACCCAGAGCAAAGAGCAGCCTGCATGCAAATCGGGCGAAACTCGCGCACCTGTACGACCCGTCAACGGAAGGGTTGCAATTGCGAATTGTTTGCATTCCCGAAGAACCGACGCACGACGAACGCATCGTCGAATTGCAAATCGATCCTTCGACGGACGACGTCCCGTCGGAAGGCGCAGAACGTCGTCGCGATTAAACGATAAACAATTTTTAATTAACGACGACAAACGATGAAGACTCGGTCGTTTAAAAAATTAGACCGGATTCGATCGACGACTTTGCCGCAACAACGACGTGAAACGAGAAATTTATTTTTGATTTAATAAACATTTCCAGTGAATTAAACTGCAAAATAGAAACAGCACGTTCACAATAAAACATGTTTCAACAAAAACTCTACAAGTTGACATTCTTCCATTTCTATACTCGATCACATTTCGACCGACTGAACGATGTCACGATAACGACCGACATCGACTAACTTAACGCGAAGTCGAGCTCGCCATCACCGTCGCGCTAATAAATTATAGTCGTAGTCACATCGCCATCATCATCATCATCATCATCGCCAGAGTTTCGCTGAAATACGAGACCCAAACTCTCGGAATAAATTTTCATGCAAATGCATCCTGATTGTGATGTGATCCAAACATCAGTGCCTTATTTGATTAAACAAACTTTATACCATCTTAGTAGTCATTACAACCATCATCACCATCATCAATCATAATCATCACCAACCTGAACTGGCTCTGCGTCTCTCTGACCAGCGCCACCTTCTTCTCCAGTTCCAGGTCGTTGGTCCTTTGAGTCCTTCCGATCTTCTCGAAGACGAACTGCTTTGCGAACTCGAACGCCTCCACGGACCAGTTCTTAAACTGACCCAGTGTCGTCGGGGGTACCGGGGTCACGTGCAAAGTGGACGTTGCTATGGTGACCGGCCTTCTAGGGCTCAGGGTCGGGGTCTTGTTCGAGGAGGATGACGACGACGACGACGGCGAAGGTGCAGATTGTTGGCGGTGGTAGATCGAGGGATCTGGAAGGTTGAAATTCGTACTATGAAGTGAAGGTTTGGTTTGATGAATGTGTATTCTTTGTGAATGTGTATTTGCTTGTGTATTCAAGGATTAAAATAAGTAACAGATTTAAATTATAATAATCGAATAATAACGCTAACAATCCTTTGAATGGAAAAATAATGCTGAATCTAGTGGATATTCAAGCAGTCAGGTAACCAAATCTAAGTGCAATAACTACTTCCCAAGTCCAATTGTCTCAAAGGCAACATGCAAAAGTCAACCACACTTCTATTAGGCATCAGAATATTCAAATTCTCAAACTTTCAACATCTGAGTTCGACCTCTGCTCGGCTTGTAAATCTCTCTTCCGGTTCTTTCGGGCACCTCTTGCCTCACGACGCACGACCGACCGAAGCGAGGAGGAGATCCGGCGTCTCCCTTCTCCAGGTCGTCGTCCGAGCACATGTTCTCCATGGAAAGCGATCGGGCGGTCCTCGAGTCGCTGCCGTTTCGATGTCGAAGTTTGGAGTCGTCGCAGTAGTCGTACTCGGTCTCCTCGTCGTCTCCCAGTTGCAGTTCGTACAAGTTGGGCATGTTTCTGGCGTTCGTGTCCATGCGTTCGGTCGGAGGACGAGTGTGAAATCTGAATGTGAAATCGTCAAATTAATGAAATGGTGCTTAATTGCTTAATGTAGTGAAGTGAGTGATGAATTTTCAGAACTGACTGAAATGTACAAACATTTCAAGAGAATTATATGGATGATAAATTTATGCAGGTTATTTTTCAACAATCCAGTTGAAGTTTTAGTGGAAATGTTAAAATTTAATCTGAAACTTACTTTGAATCTTAGAGCTATTGAACTTGCAAGGTAAAAGCATGAAACTTAATTATAAAAACAATGCATATTGGACACTAACTATCTTTACTTGTTTTAATGGCAGGTTAATTTCATTTTAAGATTTAAACCTCAGAAATTCAATGATACA
>MPNW01000834.1:26854-44245 GCA_011800805.1 Hirudo medicinalis | reverse complement strand
CAATGATACAACAGCTTTTCAGTGCAAGTTGAAGATTAATAATTAGCACAAATTACATTCGTCTGCGTGATCACAAGTCGTGACTAACATACGTAGACAGGCCATCGATCAACCGTGACTCACGAAACATGAAAAAAGAAATAAAACTTAAAAATCATAATATCCATCAAATTGAAAACTTGTAATAACCTCAAATTGTATAATCGGCCGAACAATGCATGGAGCCCCCAATTGTCGATGTGTTTACAATCGATTTCAAACTCTAACCTTTTCGGCGATGGACATCTTGCAATTTGAACTGATTTTAACAATTAACATCGCATTTTATTACAAGTTAAAGCTGATTTTTTTCAAGCTTTAAATATAACTGTAAATAAATCAAAACAAGGGCATTTCCAAACAAATTGAAAATAGGTAGTCGTGCAATAAATCATTCGCTCTTTTAGTTCCCACTCAACATCGGAAAGTAATTTAAAAAAAAACGACCAATCGTAAAGATTTAAAAATAAAACAATTTCTATGGAATATATCGAACATTTCGTGAGAAATGTGAAATTTTAAAGAGAAAGTTATCGGTACTCAAACTCGAATAAACTAAGAATAATAGCTAAATGGCCAATAGATGTTCGAAAAATTTCAAAATAAAAAAACCTTTGTTGTGATGTTAGTTTGCTTCGTTTCTTGACTGCAGGTGACCTCTTGTTCTGGACATCAAATTTTATTGCAGTGATCATAAAAGTAAATGAACTAAAAGAAATTCAATTAAAGTCAGGACAAGAATACAAATGTTAATCAAGAGATTGCAGCCGAAACAAAGTTAATTCAAATCATTCCATATTATTAGCAGATAGACATTTAAATGGTGAAGGCGCAAATAGGAATTTATACTTTATATCGGAATAAAATTCACTCACCAAATTCTCGCTATTTTCTGTTCTCCAATCAATTCAAAATTTCAAAGTTTTCAGCAGAGAATTTGAAAAGCATTTCGACCTTGGAAAGCAGACAGTATAGTAAAACTTGTAGGTTTTTATTAAAAAAAAAAAAAAAACAAAGAACATAATTTCTAATTGAAATTAAAAATTTACTTTCTTTTAAATTGAGAGACGTCCTTATATGTTGCAATAAGTCAAGGGTTAAAGATTCTTAAAAACCATCATAAGTTAGCAAGAATGGACCAAAACCATGCTCCCCATCAGAGAAGGTTGGGGCAATATTATTTTTTCAGATGAGATGAAATTTAACCTGGATGGTCCTAAGTTCTACTGGCATGACCTCAGCTAGGAAAAAGAATCAACTTTTTTCATGGAGCATGATTGATTATGATTTTGGTAGGAATTTCCAGTGAAGAAATTACTGAATTGGCCTTTTCTGGATGGGAGACAGTTTTTAGTAGATTACATGAAAGTATTAGAAGGCAATTTCCTTCCTTTTGAAATATTATTTTCCAGCATTATAATGCTCCAACTCATACCTCTAAGTAGATGAATACATTTTTCCAAAGTATAAATTTGAATGTTTTGAGTTGGCCAGCCTTAAATCCCCGGACTAAAATATCATCTATTCGAAACGTCTGTTTACAACAATGGAAGGCAGTTCCACACCAAATCTGACTTGGAAAAGCCATTAGGAGTTCCTGGAAGCGGAAGGAAAATTCCTAAATGCCTTAATAAAATCAGTGGATAATGGGGAAAATGTTTTAAAGTTACTTTAAGTAAATAAAAAAAAATCATTAATTTTTATTGGTAAATTATTTTGTGTTTTGCAAGAGTTTTAGTCGATGATTTATGAAAGTGTCTTTCATGGTTATTGGACACCTCGAAATTACGATTTTTGAATTTTAAAATTAATGCGTGGACATATTTTGACGGGAATTTCTGAGATAATCACAAATATAAAGTTACACAACAAACTAGAAGTCCCACACAATCAAATTGTTGTTTAGTGAGTTATCTCTGACGAATGTGAAATCTGCTTTAAATCTGCTTTTAGTGAATAAATAAAACAATTAAAAAACGAAATTAATTTGAAAATAAACCGATAATGATACAAATGCATGTAATATCTCAAAGATTTGTAATAAATCGAGGTATTTAACAATCAAATTTAAATAATTTAATAAATTGTAATTAAATATTTATCGATTTTTAATGTAAAAATCGAGATTTAAATTTAAGAGTAATTATGTAAAATAATGATTACATAATTTTACAATCGTCTCAAAATTTCTTTTTAAAATAAGTACAATCTGTACTGTCGGCAATTTTAGAGTGCGTTTGAAATTAATTTTGAAAATTTAGTGACAAATAGCAAAAATGACATCAAAATCGAATAAATTTCACCCGATCTAGGTGTGTGTGTGTGTATGTGTGTTTAATTAATGTCTATTTCCCGATCTAGGTATAGCAATACAAATTATTTTAAACAAATCATGAATTAATTCAGAAGGACATCAACAATGTTTTATTCAACAGCATCAACAATGTTTTATTCAACAGCATCAACAATGTTTTATTCAACAGCATCAACAATGTTTTATTCAACAGCATCAACAATGTTTTATTCAACAACATCAACAAACTACAAGGCTTCGTAACTTCAGATTTTATTTCAATCCTCATTCAAATCATAAAAACCAAATTTTCGCCGAGCGATAATACATTCTGAAGAATAATTTATTTATTATGACTTATTTTCATTTTATTTATTAGACTTTCAGGATTTACAATTTCGTAGATACTTATTTTCTGACGAATTCCTGAAAAATTGGCTCAGGTCGAATATTGCCTTATCTTCTAACTTTCCAAAGTTTAATATTATTAAATAATAATAATAGTAATATTAATAAATAATAATAACAATGTTAATTAATAATATTAATAATAATAGCATTAATAATAATAGCAATAATAATAATAACAATAATAATAATAATAATAATATAATAATAATAATAATAATAATAACAACACCCTTGAAGATCGGTTATTAAAATATCTCAGCAGCTCAAAGGAGGATGCACGCCTGAAAGGAAAGAACTTCTCGTAAAATTTAAAACAATAATTTTTGAAAAATAATTGCCAAAGAATTTGATTGTTCTGGAATGCCCTCCGAGAGGTTGGAATTCTTGAACATTTCTTTGCCTCGTTATTTTGATATTTGATGTGGCAAAATCAAGAATAATTGGTTTTATAATTTTTTTTAAATATTAAAATTTATTGGAGGACAATAACAAGGTGTGTTAAATAATCAATATTTATTAACAATATTTATGATGTTAATGTCATCTACATGATTTTAATTGAGAATTGAAAAGAATTTGATTAAAATGTAATCCATAAAAATGAGAAAACTACCCTGATGATTTAAGCTAGAAAAATTGTTTCTCAAGCAATTGGTCATCATCATCATCATCAACATCATCATCGTCGTCGTCGTCGTCATCATCATCATCATCATCGTCATCGTGGTCGTCGTCATCATGGAAGAGATCGAATCCCACAATCAATCTCACAATGAGGTTGTTAGGAATGAATGAAAAATGAATGTATTTAGAAGCGAAGATATAATAATATTGTTATATTATATGTATATATAATATAAAAATATATATATATATAAATATATATAACATCAATAAAAAAAATAATAAAAATAGACATCTATGAATTTATAAACTCAATTTTTAATCAAAGGCGTCAGTCAATCATCTCGTGTTGAAGTCCTCGAATTCTCAGCGACACAAAGGCTCTCCATTTGCTTCCATGATTTCAATTTTATTTCAGTTATTTTAATTTGATTTTGAACAAAAAAATCAAATTTTCACTTTCAATAGGTCCGCATGATCAAAAAATATGCAGCGACAAATTGTCGTTGTCATCATCATCATCATCATCATCATCGTCGTCGTCGTCGTCGTCATCATCATCATCATCATCATCATCATCATCATCATCATCATCATCATTATCATCGTCATCGTCATCGTAGCCATCATCATTGAAACTACCAGAAAACCAGAGGATTGATTTTGGAGAAAAAATTATTTAAAAAATTAATCACAACTCTATTTTTTTTATTTTAAAATCTCATCGGCATGAGAATTTAATTTGTAATCTCCGCGAAGAATAAATGTTGCATGTTGCATGTTGCATGTTGCCGGATTCCTGAGACAATGAAACAACTTTCATGCTGAATACCTTCTTTGTATTCCCTCACCTCAAAACAGCAACAAAAACAATTTCAACAGTGTTCAAAAAACTGAACGACATCAATCATAAGGGAGAAAACAGTAACGGAGAAGAACCTAAACATACAACATTCAACATTCAACATACAACATTCAACATTCAACATTCAACATTCAACATTCAACATTCAACATACAACATTCAACATTCAACATACAAGAACACTAAAGAAGATGCATTTGTGAACATAAAACAAAGGTTTTGTGCACAAGTTATCGATTCCCGACAGGATTAGGCTTAGGATTTTCCATTTAAAGAATGAATATTCAACATTGCTTCTTGAGGAAAACAAACAAACATACATACCTACATAATCAAACATACCTAAAAAAAACAAACTTACATGCATAAACAAGCATACGTACATATACAAACATACCTGTACAAATACAAAATAGAATTTTTGAATATCAACTAAATAAATAAATAAATAAATGATTTATCATTTGATTTGCAACATTTCACAACATTTTAAATATATTAATTACATTTATGTAGCGCAATTATTAAATACAATATTATAGTTATTAAATTGTACTTGAAACACACTCACAAGAATTCATCCATCACTAAAATTTCATCAATTCACTGGACAGTGCATTCATTCATCTGCCAAAAGAATTAGCCAAACAATCAGTCAAGCAAGCAAGCAATCAGAGATTAGAGAGCTGACTATTATCCGAAGCCAGGATTTGAACTCACGAACAACCGACTAAAGTCTCAATTGAATGAAAACTGAAATGAAGGACAAATTAGAACTTGCAGACGTATATTTTACAACAGGTTTTTATTAAATCTACAAATTGTTTGACGGAGGAGGACATTTCTTTCTGCAATTTCAGGATATTAAATGTTTTTCTTTTTAATTATTTTAACAAAAAAATTCCTCGAAATTATTGACAGGAAATAATCTGAGGTGACAATAAAATGCGCTATGACCTCAACAAACTTGAGTGAAAAATGCAATATAAAATTGTTATAAAAAATAAATGACAATAATTTGAGTTAAACTATTAATAATATAATAAATTATTAATATAATATTATAATTATTAATAAATTATTAATTACATAATAATATAACATATCATTAATAATATGATTTGATGTAATTTGTTCGACTTGATTCATTGCACTTAAATATCATAAAATTCTTTTTGAATGCCTATCTTTTAAGTTCCAAAGAAGAACAATAATCCAAACCACAATCAGGAAACCATCCAATTTTCATTTATCGGGAAATTAATTTATTTTGCAATAATAATTATCGTTTTAGTTTGCGACAAAGAATTGTTGTTATTATTATTATTATTTTTATTATTATTATTTTAGTGATAATTAAGAAAATGTTATTTTTATTTTATTTTTAATAATAATTAATTTAAAAAAGTTAATAATTCTGCAAGTAGTTTATTATAACTGCAATGTTTCCGCCTGGATTTAAATCCATTTCAACAGAACATGAATTTCAACAGACATAACATTGAATCATCCACCCAGTTGTCAATGTTGATACTTAGAATGACAAACACCATAAAATTTTTTAATAACTTGAAATAACTAATAATTGTTATTTAATCATGAAATATTGCAGCATTTAATTCATAAGTTTATAATTTTCAGTTATTCCTGGATATTGCACTCTTATCGGTGTTGAAAATGAAAAATGAACAAAAAGTGAAATTAAAAGCCTTTTGCAAATCAAGAAACAAAGCACGAAGAACATCAACAACAACAACATCAACAACATCACCAACAACATCAACAACAACATCATGTGGAAGCCATTAAAGTCATAAGACTTAAGAGAATATTAATAATAAAAACATCTCCATCCAAAATATCATTCACCGATATGATTATCTGATTAAGATTCTTCTTATCGACCGAGACAAATCAANTAGTCATCGTCATCATCATCACCATCGTTATCATCATCATGGCTCCCACACATCTATCGATAAAGGTCGTAAACAAGGTGATTGTGCAGTTGAAAATATTTCTCAAATATACTTCTCGACAACAACATCAACAACATCACCAACAACATCAACAACATCACCAACAACATCAACAACAACATCAACAACAACATCAACAACATCACCAACAACATCAACAACAACAACATCAACAACAGCATGAGAAACAACACATTCATATTCGAGATGACATTCGATGACGAATATTGCAACACATTTCAAAGACTTTCTCGGAAATTGAAATCGCGTTGAATTTCATTTTCTATTTTTTAAAGTTATTTTTTAAATAATTTTTTTTTTAAATTGTTTTTATTTGTTTTCATTTGTTATTATTTAAAATTGAAATGAAAAAAGAAAAAAATGCCAGGAACGAAGATTCATTAAAATGTGGCTTCTCAAAAAATGAAGGATTTCTGGAGTATCAAATTATTAATTTTTAATTAATTTTTAATGAAAATGGTGGTAATAATAATAATAATAATAATAATGATAACGATAACGATAATAATAATAGAAATAACAATAATAATAATAATATTAATAATAATAGTAATATTAATAAGAACAATATTAATAATAATAATAATAATAATGGTAATAGTAATAGTAATAATAAGTATGATAATTTGAAAATCAGTTGCAAAATAATTAATAATATAATATAACAAGCCACCGAGACTATGCAACATTTAAAACACTTTAATATTCTAAAGCATTTGAAGTTCGAAGTTCAAAGTTCAAACCCTGCAAGGTCGAAAGGTCAACGATGGATAAAGGCGAATGGAGCGGTGAATCATTTGTTTAAACACAGATGTTCGCTTCAACATCAGGATCAAAGCAGGATTTGAACGCCAGACCTCACGTTCTACATTGCACTGTAAAAGTTTGAAAAATATTAACTTAAGTGAGATATTTGAGATTTGCTATTTAATCGATTACTTTATATTTGATACTTAATTGGCTTAATGGAATTAATTAGAATTAAACTTTCCAGCTTTTAATTTAGTAAATATTAATTACAATGCAATAACAATAATTTAATAACATGTAACATATAATAGTACTGATCTTCATTAATTATTTGTTAATCATGATGACTGTAATATGAAATACTATTAATATAATAATAATAATAATAATAATAATATAAAATATTATTACATTATAAAATATAAAATTATATTATATTATAAATTACATTACAAATTTTATTATTATATTAATAATTTTGTTATTATTATTATTATTATTATTAATTTATTAATTAATTCACACAATGCTGAATTGCAAACATTACCATGAATCTTTTTTATGATAACATTAAGATATTAATAATAATCGGCTAATTAATTATAATATCGTAATGGGTAAGTTAATTAATTATAATATCATAATGAGTCAGTTGATTAATTATAATATTATAATGAGTCAGTTAATTAATTACGATATCGTAATGAGTAAGTTAATTAATTATAATATCATAATGAGGCAGTTAATTAATTATAATATTATAATGAGTCAGTTGATTAATTAAAATATTATAATGAGTCGGTTAAGTAATAATAACATTACAATGAGTTAAATGACGGGTTGCAACACTGCAATGTTGCAATGTGATGCCAAAAATACAACGTACATTTATTAAGTATGTTATTTTTTATAATCTTTTTTCGCTAATGGAAAATCATAAAAATTTCCAGCCGTAAAGGTTTCCTTGGTGATAGCTTTGAAATAAATTTTTAGTTGTGGTTTTACGTCTTGTGCCGAACTTTATGGCAACCATTGCATGCCAGAGAAAGTGTTGGCATACAAACGATACAGTGCAATCACATTACATACAAACGATACAGTGCAATCACATTACATACTAACGAAGTAATGTTTTGATACAAATAATAAGGATGTTCTTCCAATGTAGGAGAATTTTTTCAGCATTGCGAATGTCTGAGCAGCTATGTTTGCTGAGCAAGAAACATGCGAGACAAAACAATTCTTCACTTAACATTACATTGCATAAACATTGCATTACGTAAACAATGCAATAAGAAGACATTGTCATCGGATCTCTTGCGATTCATCACATCCGGATAAATTGGATTTTGGTCCATTCAGATACTTAAAAGAGCGCTGAAGTCATCAATTGTACTTGCGAGACTTTGTACTTAATTGTTCTTCTGCAAGCAGACAAGGAGGGCCAAGATTTATCGTACAAAGCTCCTCTTTGTTGGAGGACTTTTGAGTTCCTTTCTTAGATTTTTCGGTTTTTTTTTTATCAAAAAACCATAGAATTGTATCTCGATGTCGGCCATTAAAGCAGGTCAACCAAGAAATTCATGTGGTGGTGGTGATGATGACGATGAAGATGACGATGATGGTAATGATGATGACGTTGAAGATGACGATGATGTCCGTTGTAGATATTGATATTTAACACTATGGTGTTGTTTAATTGGAAAACTAGAGAAAGTTAGTAACTATAATTTAATTAATTATTTAAAAGTTGATTGATCAGTAAATAATTTTTAATTATTAGACAAATGTGTGATTACTTGATTTGGTAATTAATTAATTGAAGTGGCAATAGTTAATTGACTTACTAATTGGTTAATCGGTGTTTTATTCATTAATCTATTAATCGTTATTCAATGCGTTAATTGATTAGACGACAATTAATCGAGTCATCATCGGTTAATTGATTGATAGATTAATCATGAATTACTTTATAGATAGAATAACCATTATTTATCTTTTTATTTGGAGTATTATTTTTTGAATAATTATTAATTAATTTATAACTTCTTAACAGATTGGTTATTCAATAATTTATTATAAGATTAACTATTCGTTAATTTGTTGATAGATTAATTATTAATTAAAATATTAATTATTCGTCCGATTACGAGTAATTAATTTCAAAGAATATGCAAATAA
Organism: Hirudo medicinalis; assembly: GCA_011800805.1. NCBI lineage: Eukaryota > Metazoa > Annelida > Clitellata > Hirudinida > Hirudinidae > Hirudo > Hirudo medicinalis. The sequence continues at coordinate 35,082 of MPNW01000834.1, read as the reverse complement.
TTACGAAAAGAATTTTAATTCCCTAAAAAGTTCAACTGGATGAAGTTACTCGCAACATTGTTGTAATATTGCGCAATTAACTTTACGTTGAGATTAAACACACTAGAGTTGTGCAACATAGTTGCAAGGAATTTAAAAAAACTAATAATCAAAAAAAAATTAACTTATAAATAAAATTAATAAATATTTAATTAATAAATAACCATGAAAACAAAATAAAATACCCATGGCTGAAATAAAGGATGGATGGATGGATGGATGGATGGATGGATGGATTTATGGATGGATGGATGGATGGATGAATGGATGGAAGGATGAACTTAATATCTCCTTTTCATGAGGACGCGCTTCAAAAATTCACGAGTTGCTTGGGGAAGTCACGTGATTACAAGGCCGATAATTATGAAGTTAAATATTATGTCGTCAATAATTAAGCTTCTGCATAATTTCTACGAGCTTTAATTATATTTTTGATAAATAATATTATTGTTATACTTAATATATTATTATTACGTTATTGCGCTATAATTTTGCAATGTTAATATATTATTTAATTAATTATTAAATACAATGTAATACAATATTATTTTTATTAATATTGCTAATATTATTATTACTATTATTATTATTATTATTATTATTATTATTATTATTATTATTATTATTATTATTATTATTATTATTATTATTATTGATATTGTTGTTGTTGTTACTCTCATTTATTTCCTGTTGTTATTAATGGCATCCCAATAAAGCTTCTGCAAAAGCACCCAGCGACAGTGAAAACCACGACAACGAAGTCCTTATAAACGGGCAGACGTGGTTTCTTGTGGCGGGAAACTGCTGAAGACTCTAATAATTATTATTCATCTCGATTATAAATTATTTAAAGTTAATTGAATAAATGCAAATATATTGTAATATAATTTATTGTCATTTGTAATATAATTTATTGTCATTTGTAATATAATTTATTGTCATTTGTAATATAATTTATTGTTATTTTTATTTATCGTCTTATTACAATAAATTGTATCGTTAGATTTATTTGACATTTGTTTGTGAACGAATGCTTTAAGTTCAGATAATCCAAACGAATAGAGGCAGACATTAAATATAATTGCTAATGTATTGATGATAATGATTTAAAATTTATGTAATGTTAATTAATGTATTGAAATTGTAATTAATTAAGGATTTTCAATTTATATTGTTAATGTGCCGTAAACATTGTTGTAGGAATGTTTCAAGTGTCTGAACGTGAACGAAATTCAGCAAATAATATAATTTCTAATAAACAGAATATAATGTGTAACAAATAATATTATTGATAACAACAATAATAACAATAATAATAATAATAATAATAATAATAAAATAATAATAATAATTAATAATAATAATTGTAATAAATGATCGATAATGGTGCTTGATTTTAAAAGATTCGTGGAATGATCAACAGGNCTCTAATTGCATCCATATCCACCTTGCCTGGGGTTGTACACTTGAAATATGAAATATGAACCTCATCTGTGATGACGACGATGATGATGACGACGACGACGACGACGACGACGATGACGATGATGGTGTTGGTGGTGGTGGTGGTGATGATGACGACGACGACGATGATGATCGTGATGATAGTATTGATGATGATGATGATGATGATGATGATGACGACGATGACGACGATGATGATCATGATGATGGTTTTGATGGTGGTGGCGACGATGATGATGAAGATGACGACGACGACGATGATGTTAAATTTTATTTTATTTCAATGTTTTACTATTTTTTAAGATAAATATTTTGAAAGTGTTCTATTGTTCACCATAGAATTGAAAATAAGAGCTTTTCAAAACCTAGTTTGAAATCTGAGTTCACGTGATCAAAAGACCGACTCTGAAAGTTGTTGAAATTTCAACAACATTTTTTCCTCCATTTTGCCAAGAGCTCTTATTTCGAACGTGAATTAGTATTTCCGAAACAAAAATGAAAATAATAAATGCGAAATTAATAATTGAATTCGTGAAATTTGCGATTATTAATAAATTGTACTTTAAAAACAAATAAAGACAATTTGGGAAAATAAAATTAATTTAAATAAAATTATAAATATTTTTAGACGATTAATTTATTATTAATAAATTTCCGAATTCGTTATCTTCGAGGAAAATTGTCTCTGCAGATTCAAACATCGGATCGAAACAAGGAGGAGCATGAAAACAAAACAGAAAGGACAATCAGCAACTGAAATTTGAAAGACAACTGAAGTTCCGATCACCTGTGGTGATCATACGTAGTTACCACCTGTAGCTATCACCTGTAGTGATCACCTCTTGTGATCATACGTAGTTACCACCTGTAGCTATCACCTGTAGTGATCACCTCTTATGATCATATGTAGTTATCACCTGTAGTGATCACCTATTGTGATCACCTGTAGTGATCACCTATTGTGATCATATGTAGTGATCACCTGTAGCGTGTCGGCCTTTTAAATTGCCAACCTGAGCTCATTCCACATGCTTTGAAGGAAGGCCAACATCACCATCATCATCAACATCGCGACAACTACCATCATCACTACCATCGTGACAACCATCATCATCACCACCCAATTAATGTTCGATTTGTTAAATTATTAATTAACGAATTTAATGCATGTTAAATTGCCCTTAACGAGAGGTACGTTTTGGTTTTGAGTTTTTGTGATGATGATGATGATGATGATGAAAAAGTTCTTCATGTTTCGTTTTTATATGTTGTTAGTTGTCATGATGATTCCATCATCATCAGCAGCAGCTTCACCATTATCATTATCATTACCTTCAGTACCATCATCATCATCATCATCATCGTTGAAGGTATATTCGTCATCTTCGACTACGTCACTTCCTGGGCAGAGCTCGCTTGAAATCCGTTTAGCATCACATTCAAGTCGGTTCAAAGAGTCGCTTTTGACACCGTCACAACCACCAACATCATCGTCATCATCATCATCATCATCATTATCGTCATCATCGCCGAAGGTTCTTTCCGTCAAATCAGAAACATCAATCCAATCTTTCCCGAAAACTTCGGGAGGAACACCATCACTACAAACATCATCATCATCATCATCATCATCATCATTATCATCAACATCATCATCATCATCGCCGTCGTCGTCACCATCATCACCATCAGCATCAGCAGCATCTTTTTCTCCTACTTCTTATCCTTCATATTCGCCATTACCATCATTAACAACATATTTGCATTTGACGCCATCATCGTCACCATCACCATTGTCGTCCTCACCGTCATCATCATCATCGTCGTCGCCATCACCACCACCACCACCATCATCATCATCATCAATATCACCAACATTTCAAAATGTTGAAAGTCTTCAGCATGGTAATCCCAGAACCCATTCCAACAGATGCGTCAAAAATCTTCCGCTTCCTTTCAGACATCCGCGTCTCATCAATTACGTCATCAATTACGTCATCGAGCATAGAGCCAATCAGAACACGACTTTCAAGAATGAGAGTTTTCAGTTACTATCTTTGTCCCCAAATCTGTCCCATGTTTGCATCTGGAGAAACTTCAGCCATCTCATAAATCATCATCATCATCATCGTCATCATCGTCATCATCGTCATCATCGTCATCATCGTCATCATCGTCATCATCGTCATCATCATCATCATCATCGTCGTCGTCATCGTCATCGTCATCATCATCATCATCGTCATCAGTTTCAGGGCATACGTCAATTTTCATCTCGTCATCATCGACTCACTTCGGCCTTTAAGTCTCGTGGTCATCAGGGAAATGTCGATGTGAAGGATGATGATGATAATGATGACGATGAAGATGGTGATGATAATAATGGTGATGATGATGATGATGATGATGATGATGTGGTAAATTTAATGATAAGATATTTCACCTGGCGTGATCATCACCAGCATCAGTGCTACCATCATCATCATCTTCGCCGTCATAATAATAATAACAATAGTAATAATAATAATAATAATAATAATAATAATAATCATCATCATCATCATCATAATCATCATCATAATCATAACTATCGGATGATCACCGATGACGTCATTCATTTGTCAGGTGTAGTCATTCCTTCCCCAATCAATCTTCATCAGCTCTCCTGTCTTCTTCATTATTTCCCTAATTCGATGCAGGCCATATGCTTCTGCAGTCGTCGTCATCGTCGTCGGCGTCGTCACTGTCATCAACTTCATAGTCGTCGTCGTCGTCGTCGTTATCATCATCTCCACCATAAAACTTCGAACACATCCCCTCAATTTGAGTTTTGCGCAAGTTACCATCGACTCTGTTATTTCCTCTGCAATCATTATCATTATCATTATCATCGTCGTCGTCGTCATCATCATCATTGCTGCAACCATCAATATCATCAATCTCGCTTCGTTAAAATGTTGTCTTCGCAACAACCTCCTTCAAAACGAATCGCAACCGACTTCAACACAACAACAATATCATCAACCTCAACAACATCATCATCAGCAACAACAACGTCAACCACAACTTCAACAACCTCAACAACATCATCATCATCATCAACAACATCAACATCAACAACAACAACATCAACCACAACTTCAACAACGTCAACAACAGCACAAGACCAACAAGAGACCACCATCAAAGGTCGTCACTCCTCGTCAGCTCCAGCGGCAGCGGTTTCAACTCCTTTCATCTCCTCTCGCGAATTCCTCCCCGACAGCTCCTCAGTGAGGTCCTCCAAGTATCAGATGAGCGTCAGAGATTCATTACTCTCTCCGACCGTCTCGAAAGTAACGAAAGTACCGATGGATGATCGTCCTCTGACAGGAGAAGTGGAAGTAAAAGTAAAAGTAAAAGTATTTTCCAGAGATGTTACGAGTCGCCTAAGACGCCGAAGACATCTGATGAAAAAAGTCGAGACTGGTGATGATGATGATGATGGTAATGATGATGATGGTGATGATGATAACGCTAATGATGCTGCTGATTCTGATGATGCCGAAGTAGTCGTCAATGATGATGGCGATGTCAGAGGACTCAAAAGAGATGAAATTCCAAACCGTGACGTTCACAGTCACAGAAGTCACAGGAACGATTCAGCTGCCAATAATGACGACGGCCAAGCAGCTACTAACGCAGAGACTGACCGAAGTCATCCAAGCGTGGAAGAAGAAGAGGAAGAAGAAGACGAGGACAAGCAATATACGTACCCAGGTGCTCGTCTCCTCAGAAAGTTCAGTGAATCCTACATCAACATCCACGGCTACCTGGCCAGCTCAGTCTGCGCTTTCGGCGTAGTTGCCAATATCCTGAACGTGGTGGTCTTGACACGGCCAGCCATGGTCAGCCCGGTCAACGTACTCCTGACAGCCCTGGCCGTGTTCGACGGGGTGACTATGGTCCTGCACTTCCTGTTCGCGATGAGGTTCTACGTCCTTTACGGAACCGAGTTGAACCCAGTGAGGAATGATTTGACTTCGACTCAGTTCCTGCTTTTCTACGCTGGAGCAAGTGTTTTCAGTCACACCGTGTCCATCTGGATCACCGTCACGCTGGCCATATTCAGGTGCGTGACAATGTCGTCTGCTGTTTGTTTGTTGTGTTGTTTGTTGTTTGTATGTTTGTTGTTGTGTTGTTTGTATGATGTTTGTTATGTTGATTGTTTGTATGTTGTTTGGCTGGTAGAGGTCAGAATTGGGAGTTTCTACCCTGATTATTGTCCACTTGTTGGCTCCACTTGAACTGAGCTCCTCTTGTTTCTGAAGCAACAATTGCTTTTGTGGAATTTTGGAAAACCCATGTTTAAATGAAGCAGAATGTTTGAACCATTAATACATTTCTCTTCAGTTTTGTTTTTTTTGTTTTTTGTTCAATTCTTTTGTTAATTTGTCGGAATAAATTGATGATGAATCGATTTCCGTAGATACGAATTAGGCGTAAATGAATCCAGCATTTGACATGCCGACCTGCTCATTTGTAATGGGACTGATTCAATTTGTCCGAGAAAATGAAGGCCATGTGTTGCGAAATGTAATTACACGTTATGATTGATCTTGGAAATCAGTGACTACAATGTCACTGTAGTTCCAATGTCACTGTAGTGACTACAATGTCACTGTAGTTCCATTGTCACTGTAGTGACTACAATGTCACTGTAGTTCCAATGTCACTGTAGTGACTACAATGTCACTGTAGTTCCAATGTCACGGTGCTTCCAAAGTCATTTTAATCAATGACAACGTCATCACATAATAATCACACAATCGAGATGTAACAGTGAATAAAACAGGGAAGTTAATTGATGTCCAATTTATACCAATTTATGCGAAGGCAAAGCAAATCGAACGGAATTCACTTCTGATCGCACAAGGTTTTCCTGTCCAATAATGAGATCGTGGTGGTGGGTAACTGTAATATTTATTATTAAACATAACATATTAATGTGATTATTTATTATTATTTATTACGTGAACAGGTAACGGGTGATAATGATAATGGTAAGTGGTAATGAGTGTATGACAGCTTAATGATCACTGATCACCAATCACAGTAATCCTAACAACGACGAACGACAACTCGTCGTAAGAAGGAGAAAAATAAATTTCTAAAAAAACAGAATTTAAAGCATTAAACTTTCAACTTTTTATTTTCAAATCCTAACTTTTCCCACTTTCCATTTCATTCCTGACTTGGAGAAATTTCGACAAGGCAATTTATCGTCTGCTTTTCACAATTTTTTGCCGCCTTCAAAATCCCGGTTGACAAAACAGTCGTTAAATCAGTGCTGGACATGAATAGGGATTGGTACAATTTAAGCGTATTTGTTAACTTGTCGTCAATCATAATTAGATATGTTTATAAATTGATAATTAAGTTAGTTATTATTTTTATCTAATTAATCATTTAAAATCAACTGATGACTATTGAGAAGAAATCGAGGACGTCTGAAAATGATAAGAGAGAGATTTCAGATTTCAGTTTAGAAGTCCGCAAAATAATTCATTGAACTCTAGAATTCTGCTATAAACAATTATAAACAATTGCGAACAATTATAAACAATTGTGAACAATGATAAACAATTGTGAACAATTATAAACAATCGTGAACAGTTATAAACAATTATGAGCAATTATAAATTACTTACAATTACTTAACCTAATTGTTAATTAAGAATGTAAACAATTGTTTAACCCGTATTATTAATTGTTAATTAAATAAATCAATTGGATATAATTCATGATTATTTATTTTTGTGATTAAGAATCAGAAAATCTGATTATTTTGTTTTAAATGAGATTTTGGCTTATGAAATGATTTTCCCAAAAATTGTTCGTATTTTCTTCTGGGTTGCAAAACTGTGCACAGAGCAAGCAAACTGAATCCAACTGACATGATGCTGACATGCTTCAATGCAATGCGACTGGAACTTTAAGTTTTTAACAAGACGATCAGCAAAAGTGAGCACAAAAGTGAGCAGCAGCAGCAGAAGTATCAACGGGATCGTCAAGAAATATTTCAGATTCCGATGTCGTCAGAGTGGCACAACGATCAACTCGTTGTGGAGAGGTTGTTAATGACTCGTTTCAGCCGTCAAGACTCGCTGTTTGTCTTCCAGCATTTTATTGCTGCTTTCAATGCACTTATTCGTGGACATTAACTTTCCACCGACTTCAAGTCGACTGGGTGGGCGGTGGCACCGTGGAGAGCCAACAACCACGCCGTGGAGTTCTCCGCACGTCCCCCTGAAATCTGTCACTTATCCACAGCCCGTAATCGCCGGTTTTTTATCTTAGGCGTAATTTCGTGTCAAGGATTTGCATAAATTATCATGAATTAGCATAAATTACCGTAAATCCATTTTCCACTCCGCTAATCGTCGAGGGGCGGGAAATGCGAATCCATCAATTGCGGCAACAGGTGCCTGCGATGGCCGTGCGATCAACTTCTCCTTGAATTAGCGGTTGTTTGTGGTCGATTGTGGTCGATTGTGGTTGATTGTGGTTGATTGTGGTTGATTGTGGTCAAATGTGGTTGATTGTGGTTGATTGTGGTCGATTACAAGAATACTAGTACTAGGATACAAGAACGCTAGTACTAGAAAAGATTACTAGAAAAGTACTAGAAAAGATTATTAGTACTAGGGTACAAGAATACTAGTACTAGAAAAGAATACTACTAC
>MPNW01000833.1:66542-83634 GCA_011800805.1 Hirudo medicinalis | reverse complement strand
CATTTCCTTGCTGGAGGAAGTGAAGATCGGATTTTAAAATTTCATTTCTTAGATGATGATGATGATGATGATGATGATGATGACAGTAATAATAATAATAATAGTAATAATAATAATAATAATAATAAAAATAATAGTTAATTTATAATGCGCCACTTGCATAGCATCCATATAGGCGATAACCTATCAAGTAATTAATATTCAATTGATTGATTATCTCTTTGGAGCTTTCCTCAAAAGTCATCTTGTCGAACTTAATGATTAGGCAAAAATTATTTACGGAAATTATTTGCAGAAATTATTTACAGAATTTGTGATATAATTAATAAAAACAAAAGATTCTATCAATGCACGACAAGTTTCAAGCAATCCAGAATCCCAACCCAAACATTCCTCACCTGGACCAAAAACATCTTCAAATGTTCACCTGGATTTACCCAGATTTGTCAACCTCAAAGTTTTATTATTATTAATTATAATTATTATTAGTCATTAATTATTAATTATTATTATTATTATTATTATTAGTTATCCGTCTCCATCTATTGCAAGAACGGCTCGGGACTTGAACACGAGACCTCCGAGATAAAACATCACCGCAATGACGACAACTGCTCCAACCTGGAGCTAACCTTGTAGTAGGAGTAGGCTAGGTAGTCCAAGATTAAGGCCGTCTTGGAGCGGACTTCGTCGAGATTTTCCGAGGAATTTCCGACCCTCCTGAGGGACTCGTTCAACCAAAGCACACTGTGGTAGAAGTCACTGGAGTTGTATGCAATGGTGGCCAGTAAGAAGCAGTCATCACCTGGATGGAAGGATGGATGGATAAGTTGGTGGATGGATGGATAAGTTGATGGATGGATGGAAAAGTTGGTTGATGGATGATTGATTGATTGATTGATTGGATTTTATTGGACACAATCACAGAGAACAACAGCAGACTGTTTTATTAGCATAAAATTGTGTGCAATCAGACGATGGATTACCAGGATTAAAGACGAACATGACTACTCCATTTTAAAACGACAAATTCAGCTCAAAAATGAAGCTCAAACATCACATGGACAACAACCATGGAAACGACCGACGTTCGAAACGATCAACCAACTGGTAAGTTCGGCCGATTCCGAAATGCCCTGGAGGTCCCCTCTTGCCAGTTTGTCGGTGCTGAGGGCGTACGTGTCCTGGAGCCTCAGGAGGGCATTCCCGGCCCCGTTCAGATCCTCCGCGGTCGGGAAGCTCTGGGTCTTCAAGTTGAGTTTGTCCAGGAACTCTGGGATGGATGGATGGATGGATGGAGAGATTGGCAAATGAATAAATAAATTGAGTGCTTGGTAAATGGATGAAAAGTGGAAAAGTGGATGGATAAATCTAGGAAACAAATCAATTGTTACTCAGATTGAGTAATTTTGAGTCAAGTAAACACTTCAAAAATTAAAACCATTCGAAATAAAATCATCGCCCTCAACGAATATGTCGGTCATTATTAATTACACTGGTTTTTTATTGGAGTCATGACATTCATTCAATAATCTTCAGAGTATTGTCATCATCATCATCATCATCATCATCATCATCATCATCATCACAACTATTGCTTCCATCATCAGAATCACCTCCAACAACCCCATCACCATCATCATCATCATCATCATAATTCTCACCATTTTCCACCCACCATCACAAACATCTAAACATCATCATCATCATCATCATCATCATCACCATCATCATCATCATCACCATCATCATCATCATCACAACCACCATCATCACTTATCACATAGCATAATCATCATCATCATCACCTTCCATCGGTCGACTCTTCACCTGCTCCTCGAGTATGTTGTTCCAGTCGGAAGTGAACCTGCATGGAGGTATTAATTATGATAATCAGTGGCTTCATTATCATAATGTATGATTAATTACGATAATCAGTGATATCATGCTGGCTTCATTATCATAACGAGTTCATTATCATAATGTATGTTAACGACGATACTTTTGCGATTATCGGCACATTTGTATCTGACATTTGTTGAAGACGTATTGAATGCAAGCGATGCGTTGAACGTCGCACAAGTGCTCGCAACCTCGACGATTCTATTAGATTACTATTATTATTATTATTATTGTTATTAATATTATTATTAATATTATTATTATTATTATTATTATTATTCCCTGTTATGTAACCGAGTAATCGATTAGCATAATTAGCCTATTATAATAATAACAATAATAATAACAATAACAACAACCTAATAATAACAACAACAATAATAATAGTAACAATGGTGATGGCGACGACCTCGACGACGACGATGATGATGACATTAACTGCTAGCATGCATGACAATAACGATAAAAATGATAATTAATGATGATAATAATAATATCAACTGTTGTCAATATCATTAGTAATCACCTCTTGATGAGTAAGTAAGCATTGATAGGATTGCTGAAGTAGTCCTCTGGGTTCTTGTTTGCCTTCTGACTGTGGCTGTCCAAGTCCTCTGCTAGGCTGAGATGAAATGAATTCATTCAAGAACTATCATCATTATCATCATCATCATCATCATCATCATCATCATCATCGCCATCATCACCACCATCGTCGTCATCATTATCATTAATAAAAGTTTATCCATTAGGCTGAGTCACCACTGTTAGTGAATAATAATATTATTATTAATAGTAATAGTTATCAATTGAGATAAATTAATATTATCATTGTCATCGTTACCGTTACCGCCACCTTTATCATTACCATTACCATTATCATTATTATTAATTAGTTTAGCAACCAACTTATATACATAACTTATTATAGCTATCTTATTAGTAAACCATATCATAAAACAACTACTCCCAATCACCTCTTCAGTACCCTGAGCCTCTCTTCCTCCTTGCCGATGTAGTCCCTCAAGTCCTCTGCCACCTCCTGCTCCACGTGGAGAATCTTTTCCAGCTCGGCTATGGCCGTGAACATGTCCCCCTCCCCGCCGGGGCTGTGGATCACGATCGAGCAGACGACTACTAGAAACAGCAGGACTGGTTTCATTCTGGTGAAATATCCTTTGAGAGAAAAAAGAACTTTTATTGGATAATTTATTTCACTCAAACTTTAATCTCATTAGGCTGGTGAGGCTTAAAAATTAAGCCTGAGTGTTCTGTAAAAAATATGTCGATTAATGAAGAAAAAAAAGATTTAACTATCTCGTTTAATTCAATAAACAAGGCATAATTACAAAAAGAATGTTAACATCAGACTCCTTTAAAAGATGCACAATAAAAACTCTTAAATAAAAAGGCTTACTTCAAGTCAGCCACAGATTATTTAGCTAAAGAACTCCAGCTTCAAACTAAGAGAAAATAACTCAAAGTAGTTGTTCCCAAATGTCAGTTCTTAAGCGACCTGGCAGATTCCTACATGAATACATGAGTGAGGTTGTGCTATTAGTAATGCTTTTAGCCAACAGCCAACGCTACATGACACGTCGTAAGTTTCTAAATTTAATATTTTTTAAATTAAGCCCCGGCTTCGAAACAATTCTCTAGAAAGTTCGAGCTGAGGACTGTGCAAAATGCAAAATAAATATTGAATTATTCACAATAACATCGTTAAAAAAAAAACAAACTTACTTTTAGAAGGAAAATAATGAAATTTCTGGCGAGACCAACAGCTGAGAATTATCATGCAGCCGGCTCCTTAAGCAAACTTGTGCACTTGCTAAGGCCACTGGAGAGGAGAAACTTTGAAATGGAGTTCTGCAAATCAGTTTCTTATCATTTCCTAAACTCCTCTGCAGTTCAAATTAAAAAAAAAGGACAAATCTTAAAATAGCTTCCAATTGGAGGCAGAATGTTTGTCGACATTTGTTTGCACAAAGAACATGAATTGCTTTATTCTAGACACGAACTGACTAATCCTGCTCTTTAAGAGAAATTTTTAATAAAAACAATTTCTGAGAAAAAAGCATAACTCGTCAAGGAATGCGTACATGCAAATGAAGAAAACAAACATAATAGGGCAAACTATAGTTGCTCGCTTGCTTTGTAATGGCCTTTGTCTTAGAGGCGTTAGGTTAAACTCAACTCTTGTGAATCTTATCGAAAATTCCGCAATGGTCGAGCAAAATACCGAATTGTTCATCGGACTGGTGGCATTGTATGCCGCCAAAGCATTGGCTTTGGAGTTCCTTAGCAGACGACATCGTCGGGAATGGTTTGAAGTCGGGAGACTAGATGCTCTGAGTTTATTTCCATTGAAATCCGCTCGAGGGATTGATCTCGAAGAAGCGCAATGCGAATATGGGGGTCTTCAAATCAGCACGCAGTCTGGGACCACGGTCAAAGACAGGTTACTAACCGAGAGATTATTGCAACTTGGTGTACAATACAAAGTTTACTTAAGCTCTAAATTATTGACTTTTAGTTGACTTCTGACGATATGTTAAGCTAAACTTAAGAGGTAAATGGTTCTCTCTTCATGTTTAGGTCATTCATAGTTGTGACCTCAAATCTGGAAATGGTCACAGGGAGACAAAAGCCAAAGTTGCTCAGCATCAGCTGCTCCATATTGAACGAAGGTCTCCAGCTGAAGGCACCAGACATGGAAGAGCTCATCATTCCATGGAAAAGCAAAGAACCAAATATCCAGGCCAAAACATGGTACACTCTGGCTGAATGTTGCATCTGCTCATTTGTTCCTCTAGTACAGTTTAATTTCATTTTTCATTGGGACCACAAGATCTCCAGTATAAGTAATAAGATTCTAAAGAAATACTTAGTCAATTAATTAATTATATTTAATCACAAATCAAGATCGTTCCAACGATGTGATTTTAATTTGAACTCCTTTAAAGTAAAAACCAGCGCCTCACAACCGAGCGAACGTAATTAACTCCTTCCCCAAAAAAAAAAAAACAAGAACCAAACCACAGATTGCAGACGTGATTTACCATTTTCAGTGTTTGGGGTGATGAAGTTGAGGGAGTGGACTGCGGGGGTAAGGCCTCTGAGTGGTTGAATCATTTCCTGGGGACGAACGGATACAGGATCCTTCAAAACACTGAGGAAAGTTCAAAGAGAAACTTGTCCCTCAAAAGTGAAAAGTGGTACCAGTATGCCAGAGATGTTGATGAAGTAGGAAGAATTGGTTGTAATGTTTTTTTTAATATTTTATGATTATTGCAATCAATATATTTTTTACGGATAAGTCAATTCGATTTGGCATGTATTCATGATTTTCTGTGCACTTGTGAATTGTATTAATGTAAGTACTTGGATAATTGTTGTTATTAATTTGATTAGTAACTTGTTAATACTTTAATAATAATAATAATAATGATAATAATAATAGTTATGATAATAATGATAATAATAATGTTAATAATAATAATTTTTAATACTTGTTAACTTGAACAATCACGTTCTCCAATGGCTTAGCTCTCAAAATTTGACTTAACACACAAGCTAAGGAACTAAGTAGGCTAGTAGCTGTCTTCGCAATGCATTTTGTTCTTTTGCATCTTTCAGTCTATCTTGCTACCCAGATATGCTAACCAAAGACAGATGCATAGAGGTCTAAATTTCCTCTCTGGATGATGCCAGCTAGCCAGACTGCCTTGCATCGAGATTGTCGACGTGCTGTTGTTTGCGTGCGCAACAATTCAAGACGATCATGCTTTTTTGAACTGCTTCATTTTGAGACTAATTCACGAACGAATTGGGTCGGACGATGCCGGCCAAATCCATCGGCATTTGAAATGTCTTGGTGACGACACGATAGTCTTTACAAAATTTATGATTAAATGTGTAATTATGCAGGTTTTGTAACTGTATTTAATGTCATTTTGTTTATTAATTGATCGTATCCATTGTTCAATGTTTACATGGTTGTTGTTATTATTATTATTATTATTATTATTATTGTTATTATTATTATTATTATTATTATTATTGTTATCGTTATCATTATTATTATTATTATTATTATTAATAGTGTTGTTGTTGATATTATTGTTGTGAAATATTGTGAAATCATTTTTCAACAAAGTTGAATGACAATTATCATAAAACTGCATTTTTTTAAGTGAACAATCAACGAGTGTCCGATAAAAAAAGATTATTTATTGAAGTGAAGTGTTTGTTGTCCAACATTTCACAAAATCTTACAAATGTGTTGATAGTGACGATCATCATCTACTTGCATTATCCTCGATTTCAGAAAAAGAATAAAAAAGTCTGTAATTTTGAGAAATTTTACATATTTTAGTTTTAAATTCCTTCCCTAGGTGACCTACCAAGATGGATTCCCCTTCATGTTGGTGACTTCGTCTTCGATAGCAGACGTCAACACGAGAATGAAGGAGAAACATGGCAAGGAATTCAAACCCGTCAGCAGAGAAATTTTTAGGGCAACGTTCTTCGTGAAAACCGACAACCCTCCCTTTGGCGAGGTTGCACTACAGAATGTTCGCATTTATTGCATTGTATTTCATTGTGTAGTATTGTATCGCATTGCATTGCATTGCATTGTATTGTATTGTATTGTATTGTATTGTGTTGTGTTTTGTTTCAATATATTTAGCCAATCTTTCGAGTGCCTAATGTATTTGAATAGTGTTCTAAAGTTATTACATAATTCTTGTGTACTACAATGCAAGCAATGAATCATAAAATGAATTTTATTATCACAAATGCATCAATCCAGAAATAAATTGACTTTGATTATGCCGAAATAATAAAAAAAACTTATTTAACGACCCCATTAATATCAACGCCAGTGTTGTGTAATTGATTTTCCTTCCAGGATAACTGGGCTGAGATCAGGATTGGAGAATGTCACTTTTTCAACATAAAACCTTGCGATAGGTGCACTTCAAGTTTCATTTAACGACCAATTTGTACAGTAAATTACTCAGTTACAATACAATACTTACCTGGATGTGTATTTTGCGATAATTATGGTCAAATGCCATCGTAACCACATTTAAAGAGTGCATGACATTTAAAATGACACACCTCAATGCAGTCGAGGCTTGCTCGACATGGATCACTGAGCAAATTGCACCATTGGGTGTCGTTCAATTGCCAAAATAAGATCATTGGACTCTTCATCGTGCCATTCCAGGTGTTTCATGACAATCATTGATCCCGTCGAAGTCAAGAGACGTCGAGACATGGAACCTCTCAAGACCCTGAGGAAGTGAGGCATGAATGTTTATCATTTTGAATAATTATTGTCTATAAAACAGTTGGCAAGTATTCATATTACACGATCTGTGATTGTACCACGTGCATGAGGAGGAATGCAACACAACTTGCACATAAGTCACCACATCGCTTATCGCAAAGACACATTCCATCTACAAGATCATTATCAAGATTCCACAATCTTAAAAATTAAAATTGTGTATTTTTTAAAGTTTTGATGATTGGAGTCTTAACCATGAATTGTCACTATTCATTTATGTCCCAACATTCCTGAACAGGATTGATTATCAATCACTTTTGCCACTTCCAGTTTCAGACTGCTGGATCCAGAATTTGGGGAGTCTCCATGCTTTGGAATCAACCTGACCCTCATTAAGCCCGGGAGAGTGAACAAGGGTGACAAGGTCTTCGTGAGAAGATCGTCGCCATTTGTGACGACCTTCGAGCAATTTAAGGTTGACAAGTAAAAAGATGAAAGAAAAAAAAGGAAAGGAGTTAGTGGAAGATTCATCTGTTGTTTGATAGGATCTCTACAAATCTGCTTCCACAAAAGAAAAAAATAATTCAAGTAGTGTGTGATGTTTTAGTTCTCAAAGTATGCAACATGAGAGACCTACCATTGAATATGAGCTGTTGGTGCTGGTGAGTTTGTTTCAGCTAACGTGCAGAAATGCAGTAGTGCCCTTCGAACCAAACAGGTTGCCCTTTGGACTGAACAGGTTGCTCTGTCCTCAGAGTAATAAAACATTTTGCTTAAAAATATTTATAGAATTATAGAAATGTTAAAATCATCAGCCAGCATGATCCACAGCTTGTAAAAAAAAGATTGCGTTCATTGCCTGACAGTGTAACATATGTGTCACCTGCTATTCAAAATGGACTGCCTCAGTGCATGTCAAGAAATATATCTGATGTCATTGCAAAATCTGTTGAAGGATGGGTCATGTTCTCTAAGTTGGGCGAGGATACCAAAGAAGTCAGCAAAACAGACAAATGTTAATCGTACCGCCATATTTTGACACTTCCCAAAAATCTGTTAATGATTGTAATTTTAATGGATCTTTTTCAACCTGATGGTTAGATGCCTAGCCATTAGTTCGTTGTATTACTGAAGCCTTAAGTTTGAAATGCAATGCTTGGTAACATGATGAAGCGTCCGTGATGAGTGCCTCCATTTTTGCGTGATTATGTCGTTGGAGTACAATGAGATTTTTTTTGATTCTTCACATCAATACAAAACAAAGGTTTTCTATCCAGTGTTAGACAGAATGCTGGAATAATTAAAAAAAACGTTTTTCATCAGTCGATAATGTTGTCTGCAATGGGGTTGGTGCCCTTTGTGCAATGTCTAAACAGTTTTTCTATCAAACAGTGGTACCGAAATTTGGTGCAAGTCGGCTCAGAGGGTTCGCGTTCCCGTGAGTGACGGTGAAAGCAACAGTCGTTACGTGTCGTGTTCGCAACCCAGCTTGCACCACTACGAAGCGCTGCTACTTAGAAATTGTCTAAAGCGTCCCCGATGCTTACGCTCACGGCGATGAAAGCAACGAATTGAAACAAAACATTGAAATTGTGGCTGCAAAGTTCTCATTGGATGATAAACCAAAAATGCAAACCATAGGTAGAAGTGTATCTCAGTCAACAGTAGATTTACTTACAGCATTACAAAAATTTGGGGCTTTTAAGACTTTGGAACTGTTGATGGAACTCAGATAAGCAAGGTGAGCCCCCACTCACACGACTATACTCGGTGCTTCCCAGGATACGCCGGCTCGGCGCTTCGTCCAAACAACGCTCAATCCACTACACCTGCTGCTTGTTGTCAGTTGACCAGGTTGCCCTTTCACTTTGACATTACGCCACCAGTGGTAATGCTTTCACTTTGCGTCAAGAACTTCGTGCCACACACAGTAAGAAACAGGACTCATTCCGCACTTTTAAGACGACCATCAGAATGGGGGAATGGCTGCCTAATTCTCTTCGCATAGATTCGGAGATGAATGGGATTAGTATCCTATCGGGTTGAAATCTTATTACGACGAACGCACTTAATCTTGTTGATAATTCATTCACATTATTATTATTATTATTATAATTATAACTGTCGGTATTTTAGTTGTTTTTTAAATGTTATAGGCATGTCTAAACTTGCTTTCACGTTGGTGCACTTTCATTATTCATCGAGCCTTCAAAATTTTGAACGAAACAAAAGAAATTATCCGCCAAAATGTTTTAGACAAATTTGTTGTTGTGACACGAACTTCCGAAACTCTTGTTTTAAAACATTCGATGACAACTTTGATCACTGAAGGCAGACTTTGAAGGCAATGAAGCAGGTAATGTTTCAAAATGTTTCTATTTGATAAGCTATTTTACGGAATCAAAACAAGCCGACGCCCAGTCGTCTGCTCTAACTGCTCACGAGAAATAAAATAAACACCAAAACAAAAGACGAAAGCGGACGAAGATTAATTTCTAAAGCTTTATTAATTTCAAATTTTGTTTTTATAAATATTTAAATTTAAAATAATTTAACAGAAATTTAATTTTAATAAAATTTTGCCCAATTTTCGTTATCTTAATCGTATAAATTACCAGCGGCTCCTGTACTTTTTCAAATTTGTACTCCCAACAAATTTTTAAAAGTTTTCTCTCGGAAAATAAAGTCGTTAGGTGCGACTATATCATTGTTATTTCGTTTCATGTTTAATAGCTGTCATACATCATTTTTTCATGTACAAATTGGGCCGTATTCTCTTGTGATTGTCATCTTTCATATAGAAGCAGTTTTTCGTAATTGCTCTAAAAACACCAGAATTTAACGAGTCATTAAGGACGATAAGTTTTGGTTTAACATTTTGAGTTTTATGTCAGACGCTTTTATTAGTTTTCAATACTTTCTCCAAGTGTCATCGCAAGTGCATTGCGTTCATTTTTTTTTTTTATAAATAATACATAAAGCCTTCGGTCGAAACAAACTGCATGTCAGACCTACGAATGAGCAATGAGTGCATTTCAGATTCCGCACTACTTGGAATAAAATATAAAAGCCGTATTTTTCAAAGGTTTCTTCACTTTTAGAACAAGTTCAAGCAATCAAAAGATAGATTATGTCTTGCTACTTCCTAAATCTCGCAATCTTAATGTTCAATTTTCATACCGCAACTCCCTACTTTGCTCGAGAACCGAACGCTTTTTGCCCTCTAGTTGATTTCAGAGGAAACACCCTTTACTACTTTGATAAAAGATTCTCGGTGCCGAAATCGGTCCCAGTCCTTATGATCACAGAGTGCTCGCTGGCATGTTTCCAAGATGCCTCATGCAAAGGGTTCACTTTTGGCAAAAATTCAACCAACTGTACGCTGCATTACACTCTCCCATCGCTTGTGTCCACCACCGTAGCCCAGAATTCTATCCCAACGTCAAGATTGATAACTTATATGGTTAGTTTTAACATTAAAACATTTATTTGGATCTTTTTGGAATAGAAATATTTATGAAAACGATAAATTTTAAAAGTGTGAATTAAATGCTTGCTAATGTAAAAATTTGAACTTGAAATGTGTAATTATTATTTTATAACTATTTGCAGTTAAAATAAAGACTTCAATTGCGAAAATAATTTCTGTAATTATTTATAATTAATCCAATTACGCCCGCAGATAGAAGGATTCTCTATCTACCGTTAGTTCGACCATTCCCATTATTCATTGCTTGAATATGTTTATTGCTTCAATCATAAAAACATTTTTCAATCACTCCTTTTGTTAAAAACGCATTTGATGATCTGTCCAGTTCCTAATTAATGAAAACCGTTGGAGATAAAATATTCAGCGTACAGATATCCCTATCCATGCCTTTTTCCATTCACTCTGTCTGGTCGACTGTACAATGATTCATGCGCCCCTATGTTGCCAGTTTATCCAAAGTGCAGCATCTACGTGTGTCCAGTTCAAGTTGGAAGCAATATCGAAACTAGACAATGTGCCATGCCCGATAACAGTTGGTAGCAATGTCATAACGATAGAGGTCACATTTGGTGGCAAAAAGTCATTTCATGATAGATCGTCTGCTAAATAATAACTAATGTTCTTGTAGAAGATTGGTCTAAACATACAAAGTGCTTTTTAATAAATCATTAACATTTTAAACAAATTTTACGAAAATTACCTTGCTTCAATATAATTAACTTATCCATTACCCTCATCCTCAAAGACACCCAAGTGAAGACGTCCATTTTAACGATGAATTGTCTCAAGAAAACGAAAGAAATCTCCATCCTTGAGACCGGAAGGACTTGGATTCTCATTCAACATAAGACAAAATACGTCTACGATCCTCGCAAAGCCGCAGAATATCGAAATTGGACAGATTTCAAGCAAGGTTTCGGAACACCGGATAGCGATTACTGGATTGGTAACGACTACCTGTATGGACTCACCTCGAATCTTTGCATGGCGAGTAATGCAATTGTCAATCATCGGCTGAGAATAGAAATACTTGATAATAATGGAAGCTGGTATTCAGTGGAATATAAATTCTTTAAAGTCGATTCTGAAGCAGCTATGTACAAGCTCAATCTAACCGGTTATGATGAACTAGTTAGCGACCTAGCAGACGCTTTCGGCCTCGCCGACATCTCAACAACAACTCAGTCTGGAATCACCAAGACTACTACTCCGTGGAGCGAATGGAATTGTACCCTCCCCTGCAAGGTCATTGGCTTCTCTACAAACGATGCACGTCCCAATGGAAACTGTACCCTACCTACTGGATGGTGGTACAACTCTAAACAGTTGAATTGTCAAACTTCACTGCACATTGGAAATTTGAACTCGCCTATTAATCAGTGGCCCAATAAAAGGGGCCTCTTTCCTTCTTATATTTCCCAAGCCGAGACCAGGGTGTACATCAGCAAGGCATGACAGAATTATCTTGGCAAGTTGTAATCTGATGCTTATCAAAGATTTTAGTAAATAGAAATGGTGAAATCAGACACCACAACTTGGGTTACTTTACTCCGTGCTCAGTGTTGTGTCGACGAATGTTAGTAACATGGCTACATGACCAACATTCATGTCAGCTTTTCTTAGCTGAAATTAAAATGTCACTTGACTTTAAATGTCAATATATATATATTTAAATGTCAATATATATATATTTAAATGTCAATATATATATATTTAAATGTCAATATATATATATTTAAATGTCAATATATATATATATATTTAAATGTCTCTGATAATTTTCAGTGAAAATGACCTTCAAACGAAAAGATTGCCATCATAGTTATTTAAAAAAAAAAGTCATAAAAGTCATTTAGCCATTTATTGTTCGGCATTTCTTGATGTTTGAAATGGAGTTTAAATCCTGGATTACAATTTTTCTCCGGCTTCCTCAAGTTTTAGTTTTCTCAAAACTATTTCAACTTTTAGTCATAAAGGATCAGCTATTCGGAATTTTGAACGATATTCTAAATGTAACTCTTTGACGAAACACGGCTTCAATTTGTTCTGATAATCCGCTCGCAGCTTTTGGCACAATGTTTAGAATATAAATTATGTCATAATTTCCATTAAATGGATTAATTAATTGGAGCTCGCTTCATTGATCATACAGTCAATAGCCATTACTGATTAGCAGTGCGAATCAACCCAAAAAGTCAAATGAACGTTGGCCACGTATCTAGAATGCGATTCTATATTCGATTTTTATGAATATCGATTATCATAATCATTAACTTATTCGTTAATCATAATAATTAATTTAACTTTAACCAGAGTCACTAATTATCGATCAAATGTTTTTTGGGGAAAAGTGGTTCGTCCGACATAAATCAAACAAGATGGCTTGAAAAAGATCAAAACGACATCACGTTGTCAAAGCAACACAAAATAGAATTATAACCTTGCGATGCATAATTATGTGCCTGTGTTTGAAGTTGGTTTCAGAAGATAGAATTTCGACTTAAAGAATAGTCTCGTGTTGGCCATTACAAGCATGTCGTCACATGTTTCATAAACTCCTTTGTTCATCGAGCTGGCTAAAATTCTAACGAAATTGGAAACACAGTTGGTCATTCCCTTTGAGCATATCTGTTCGTCTATCGCAAGACGCCTTCAAAGTAGGAGATGATTTATGTTCCTGCGTGACGCAAGACATGCTCTAATTGTCTTCTGTTTGTCGAATTCTGGTAGGAAAATAAAACAAAAATGGCATGACGAGCAAAGCCTTCAGTCGTCTGCCTGCATTGTTCAAACACAAAACAAAATGACAGAGCAAAATAGACGAAGATTATTTTATGCGGACATGTTGTTTTGCTGCTTATAAATAAATATTTTGCTTCTGAAAATTGAAATTTCACTTTTCGTAAACAACCGAAAATCAGGAAAACGCTGAAACGAATGTATGTTTTCATACGCTTTTAGATAAACTTGCGGACGGCTAATTAGTGTTTTTTTTTCTTCCTGCAACAGTTGCCAACTCTTGTTTAAATTTAGTTTTAAACATTTCTTGGGGTCGTTCAGTGCTGCCACATTGTCATTTTGAAGCTCATCCACAATTCGCCGTTAATTCATTTTTCGTCTGCGTTCTTTTGCGGACGATTAACAAGGACGGCAACATCACTTAGTCGCAAATTATATAAGAATTTTGCTCAGAAACATTCTGTGTGCTGAGATTGTCCTCAAGAAGTGCGTTAGGTTCAGTGTTCTCATTTTTTTTGGTCCAATTAATAAAGCCTCTCAGATGATGGCTAGCTGAAACGGATTGATCTTGTCCTGCAAAAATAGTTCTTCAAATTACTGAAAAATATATTTCCACGCCATTGTCTGGAATAGCAATTAGTAAATGTAATTTAGTAATGTAAAAATGCGTCATAGCCAATGAAATACCAATTAGTAAATGTAAATTAGTAATGTAAAAATGCGTCATAGCCTTACCTAGCAGGTCGTTCAGTGTTTTTTTTTCAGAAGTAAAACCTCTTTTTCTAGATTTTCAGAAACGGTTGAAGAGCAATTGGAAAATAAAGATTACCATGCCCTCCATCTTGACTCTGACAATGTTGCTACTCGGTTTCCAAACCTCAGCTTCCTACTTCGCTCCAGAGCCCAACGCTGCCTTTTGCCCGTTGGTTGACTTCAGGGGCAGTGCCCTAAACATCTACGATAAAAGATTCTCAGTGCCGAAATCCGTTTCGGCTGACATGATCACAGAATGCTCTCTGTCATGTTTCCAGGATGCGTCGTGTAGAGGATTCACTTTCGACAAAGATTTGTCCAATTGCACTCTTCATTATTCTGTTCCATACTTTGCGTTTTCTCCATTTTTCCAGCAGGTGGCCGCTGCACCTAGATTGATGTCTTACGTGGTTAGCTACAAACGAAGCTTGTCGTAAATGTTTATCACAGTATTCGCAAGTGCTTTACATGAGCTGTTTGTAGTTTAAATAAAAAATGTGCGTTAAAGTGATTTTTGCAACTAAATATTAATAAATTGGCGTTATTAGTTACGATAATCTCTTTGAATCCACAGATCGAAGGAAGCTCTGTTTACTGTTAGTTCGATTTTTAAAAAATTAATTTGTATGCAATG
Organism: Hirudo medicinalis; assembly: GCA_011800805.1. Lineage (NCBI taxonomy): Eukaryota > Metazoa > Annelida > Clitellata > Hirudinida > Hirudinidae > Hirudo > Hirudo medicinalis. The sequence goes on along the minus strand of MPNW01000833.1, from coordinate 68,817 downwards.
CTATTTCCACAATGATTGAATGCTTTATGTTTTCAACGAGTACGCACAAAAAAGTCATTTATATATATATTGCTTTGTTCAAGTGTAGAAATTCCATTTAAACAATCATTATAAAATATTATAAAATATGTTATGCTAATGTAAATACAGATGTGTGGTGATGATAGAATTATTTGCCACAATTACTCTGTGATAAATTAAACTGTTAACTATAAAAAAAAATATTGTTACAACATTCTCCCCTGCATTACAAAGTTCTCTAGCTTTCATTAGGCCAGTTTTTACTATGTGATAGATCTCAAAACGTTCAGCTTACAGATATTCCTATCCATGTCTTCTGCCATTCACGTTGTCTGGTCGACTGTACAACTTTTCCTGTGCTCCAGTTTTGCCAGAATTTTCAAAGTGCAACTACTACGTGTGCCCAGTTAAAATTGGAAGCATGGTTGAGATTAAACAGTGCTCCTCCCCAGATAACGGTTGGGGTTTTGTTTTTTTTTAGGGCAATAAGATGCAAAATAAAGTAAAATATATTGTATTGTCGTTTATATGCAAAATAACTACCCTTTTCTAAATAATCTTCTCGCTATTTTTGATAAATCCCTGCAGAATGGGTAGAGTAACTCTTTAGTTTAATTTAGTAAAACTATTTATAACATATCAAATTAACAAATATTCTCAACAAACAGCTAGTATCCTTACATTTAGTTATTTCATCTGACCTTACAGTTTTTTGACCTTTCAGTCAGTCAAGCAAAGGCAGCCATTTCTCCAATTGCGTGTTTCAAGGAGGAGAAGGAGGTCCTCTTCCTTGAGACAGGAAGGTCATGGATTCTCATCCAGCACAGAAAAAGGCAGCTCTACCAATTTCGTTATTCAGAATCTCGAAATTGGACAGATTTCAAACATGGTTTCGGAACACCGGATAGCGATTACTGGATTGGTAACGACTACCTGTATGGGCTCACCTCGAATCTTTGCATGCCGAACGATGGATATGTCAATTATCGGCTGAGAATAGAAATAGCTGATAGTAAAGGTAGCTGGTATTCTGTAGAATACATGCATTTTAATGTGGGTTCTGAAGAGGATAACTACAGACTGAACCTAACCGGTTATGACGAGCAATTGAGCGATTTGCCAGACGCTTTCGGCCTTGCCGACATCTCAACAACTCAGTCTGGAACCACCAAGACTACTACTCCATGGAGCGCATGGAATTGTACCCTTCCCTGCAAGGTGATTGACTTCTATACAAACGATACTCAACCCTATGGAAACTGTACCCTTCCAACTGGATGGTGGTACAGCTCTACCCAGCTGAGTTGTCAAACTTCACCGTACATTGGAAATTTGAATTCACCTTATTACTTCTGGCCATATAAAAAGGGACTTGTTCCCTATTTTTATTTCCCAATTGAAAGTAGAATGTACATCACGAAGGCATGACTGTGTGAAGTCTAGCCCATCAATTTGTCTTTCATAATGAGTCCATTATTTTTTAACAAAAATAACTGAAGCGTGCCTACGATGCTGGAATGTATTTATGTAGACACATTTAATGTCAGCAATTTCTTTCTTAATGTAATCGATTGTTAACAATGAATATCGATCTGATTGTGAAATTAGTTAAACCATCCATCGCTTCAGTTCGTCACTGTTAGCTAGGTTTGATTCTTTGAACAAATAAACGAAATTAACAACTTTTTTCGCAAAGGCTATTATACAAACTGAGTTTTTTTTTCGAAAAGTCGACTGCCATAAATTTGTCGTAAATGATTTTAGTGTCTTCTGATAAGAGTGCAGTTTTAATCTGATATGATCTACAATGGAAATTCTAGTACTAACTGAAAAAAAAAGTACAATCAATATTGCATTTGATTTACAATGTTATAGCTCTGACAATGATGTTTCAAATGTTCTTCGAATATTCAAATTTATGTTCTAAGTCTAGAAATTCCCGTTTTATTGTTTTGTAAATTTTAAGTTGTTTTGAATTGCACGACACAGTTAGCGAAGTCCACTTTGAGAACTTGGATTCAAATCTTTCTCGTATGCACGGTTTTTAAAACATTTCCGCAATCTCCATGTAATATTTGTGTTTTTACCTTTATTTGTACATTCAATAAATCGACTCTTTATTGTTCGTGTTTATTTTTATGCACAGCATCAGAAAACACCAATTCGAATCATTTTCGAAAAAAACCTTGCTTTTTAGACCTTTGGTGTTATGCAAATCATCCAAACAGCAAATGAGCGAACATCTTTTATCTAA
>MPNW01000833.1:50767-64066 GCA_011800805.1 Hirudo medicinalis | reverse complement strand
CTGAAGAATTGGAAGAGTTGCACATGGAACTTGTCGACCCTGATGTGAGTCAGAAAAACATTTTGTGCTTAAAAAATATCGAATATAAGTGCAAGATTTAAACTTTATTGCTATGAACTTAAAATTACTGTTGAAATTGTAGTCTCTTGGTTTTTGTGAAGTTTTGGTTTTCGTGACATAAATTTCATGTTACTTCTAAAAACATTAAGTGACTAATTCTAAAACAATGCTTATAATCATGAAATTAAATCACTTTGATAATGCTTTGGCAGTACGTGAAACTAATCTTTATGGTCATTTATTTTCCTTAAGTATCAGAAAAATAAATTTTCTTACGTGATCCCAATAAGCTCCCCACTAAATGCTTAACATAGCATTTTGAACACATTTATGTTTTGCAATCCAAACGTTATGATCTCATGTAGAATTAATTTTACTGTCTCTGCCTTGTGATGATAGAACTCTCAAATAGCGTCACGTTTGTAATTAAGCTCTCTTAAGAATAGCTGCCATAGAAATGGTTTTGACAAAAAACTAACTCATGTCATGTTGCCTTATCACATGCCGACACTNTATCTCAGCAAATACCGTTGTTCTCGGAATCATTTTATATATTCTTATAATTTATTGAAGTTTTACTTATTTTTTATGTTAAGTCACAATCAAATTGTATTTTTAATATCCGAGTAGATTGTTAACTCATGCCATCTAGAGTTATGTCAGCTCATAACGCCCATTTGCATTGCATTCCAATGTTGCTTGCTTTCGTGACAATGTCATGCATGAAAGAACTGTCACAAATTAAATATAAATATTTTTTTACGTGTTAAATAGCTGGTAAAAATAAGCGAACGCAAATTTAAATAAAATTAACTATTGGTCAGCCACATTACCTTGCCATTTTAATCATCCATTACATTGCTCTGCAGGAACATAACAACTCTGCGGAGAATTTTCGTCTGCATTAAGTTTTTATAATTATCGAAAAGGTTTGCATTTGAATCTTCGGATTGAGTTTTTAACATTACGAACAATTTTTATAGTGAATTTAGTTCTTGATGAGACAAAGTTTATTGAAAATACTTAAAGTCCAGACTTCAGCCGGTTATGTCTGCCTGTATTGGCTCATATTCTCGGATGAAGTCATGTCAATGTTTTTGATTTGAATGCTTACTATTCTAATGAATATTTAATAGAATATTTTACCATCGAGAAACCTACCAGTAAGCTATGGAACATTTTACGAAACTATATTTAAGAATCCTAAAATGTTTGTTTAACTTGCCTTCTTTGTTCGACTGCTAGTGTTTCGTCTGTTGTAAACATTTGAAATATACTTTCAGAACAGAAAAATATGGCAGCCACCAAGATTTCAGGCAAAGATTTGAGGGGTTTGAGAGAAAGTGACATCGATGACTTGTTGTCGAAACTGACTGCTGAAGAATTGGAAGAGTTGCACATGGAACTTGTCGACCCTGATGTGAGTCAGAAAAACATTTTGTGCTTAAAAAATATCGAATATAAGTGCAAGATTTAAACTTTATTGCTATGAACTTAAAATTANCCTTGTGATGATAGAACTCTCAAATAGCGTCACGTTTGTAATTAAGCTCTCTTAAGAATAGCTGCCATAGAAATGGTTTTGACAAAAAACTAACTCATGTCATGTTGCCTTATCACATGCCGACACTGCGTACCTAAATAGTTCGGGCATTCCATTCTGCCCCCGTCCAACCATTGCAGGACCCCCACGTTCCTCCCTCTGATAGATGTCGCTACAGGACAGAAAAGGAACCCAGCGGACCTTTCGACCGTCAGAAATTGATCGAATATTTGGAGAAGAAGGCTGCCCAAGAGAAAGATTGGCAAGATGCCAAGCCTTACACTAAGGAGACTAGAGGTACTGCAACCAACTGACGACTTGGATGTTGTTTCCAGAAATTGTGCGAAATTCATTTTGTAGCAGTTTTTTTATATTTTTGTGAACATCCTCAAAGTGCATTTGAACGAGAGAGTGGAAAATTTAAGTGCGAATGTAAATTTTAAATTTTAATTGCTATTGACAAATATTTTAAATGATGCATGGTTTAAAATAATTAGTCGTAGATGTATTGCTTAGATTTATTTTTCAAAAAGGACTTTAAAAGATTTTAATGAACACAAAATGTGGCTTTTTGATTCTTCAAATTCCTTGTAAGAATTCCTCACTAACATGGCTTCAAGTATCAGATTTGTTATTGATTGAGATGATGAATCTGTGTTTGGGGCCTGTTGACAGCAGCCACGTCATGATGTTATGATGGTCGTGCTGATGTTATCGGTTTGTCTTGTTGTCTTGTTGTCAACTCTCTCATAAGATAATTGGATTCTTATCGGGAGTCGTCCAGGATGATGATGATGGTGATAGTTTCAGGCTGTTTCAATCATGAACTTTCAAATGATGCCCCTGACTAGAATGGGATTTTGAAAATGTTTATTTAAAATACTTCAAGACTGTGTTCGAAAACAAATCACTGTACATTGAAAGAACGTCTGGCTTCCAAATTCTATGTGCGTGCTGACGACGTACAATGTATAAGTTTATAAGTTAATTATGCTGTATATATTTTGACAACGTCAGTCTTTTTTTGGATGACGACATGTCGCTGACGTGACATCGCAATGCATTCATAATCTTGACAAGAGCCATCATCATCACCACCAGGGAAGGTCTGGAAGCCCAAGGAGCCCGAGAAGGTGACGGTCGGTCGCACCGAGGACGAGGTTGCCATAGAAACGGAGTGGGACGAGGCCCTGCAAGAAGCCACCGAGGAAGAGCTGGTAGATCTTGCAGGTGATGATGTCACTCCATGATTACAATAATTAATTTGTAATTTACGAATAATTTGTTTTAATTATACTTACTACTTATATTTACTTGTGATAATTATTTATTATAATCATTAATTATTTATTATAATTGTATGTCCTGAATGATATTTTTGTGATGACCCTGCTAATTATCAATCTGCAACCCACCCTTAGCCATCCTGGGGTTCCATGGCATGCTCAATCAGAACCAATACCACCATGCCTTTGTCAGCGGCAAGCAGGCCAAGGATCTGCCCGGTGGCTTGCAAGGTAAGCAGCTGATCGTGATGGTCGCAAAGTTATTCATCAAATTCTTTCTTGCTATTTACTTGAGTCATCCTTCACTTCTTTGAAAAAAAAAATTGATTGATTGATGATCAGCTTTAGCAGACCCTCGAACTCGTCGTCGATCGAAAACGTAAACATACAAAAGTTCACTTCATTCGTTCGTTCCTCCACTCAGCGGTCACCAAGTGCGAGCCCTGCAAGCCCTTCGAGATGGAAAAGCCGAACGACACGGACGTCAACGAGAGCCTCAGGAAGCTGAAGAGCAACAGCGCTTCGTTGAAGGACTTGAATCTCAACAACATCAAGGTGACTCGTCGGGAGGATCGTTATCATGATTGCATTAATTTATTTATTATTATCGCTGTTGTTGTTGTTGTTGTTTTTTGATTGGATCTACTTTTACACTTGCTAATTCTATTGCAGACGTATTTGTTGTTGTTGTTGCTGTTGTTAGCTGTTGAATGTTTTTAGTTGTTCATTCCCCTGCATCTTGTTTTCCACCAGGACATTTCTGACGGCACCTTCCAGGAGCTCTTCGAGTCACTCAAGGACAACACCCACCTGGAGAAGTTACACATGGCCAATACAGGTCTGACGGACAAGAACGGCAAGGTGAGTAGTGAGTCGATCGGTTGGTCAGCAGCATCGAATGTCTGATGGAGTCTCAAAATAAAACTATGTTTGCAACGAGTTTGTTAAAAAATGAAAAGATTATAAAATAGTGTTATTAAATTAATATTATAAAGTAGTATTATTAATATTATAAAATAGTGTTATTAATATTATAAAATTTCAATACTTTCAATAAAGTAGGTATTTTTTTTTAAATTTTTTGCTCCAAGTAGTTACTGCCAATGTATTGAAGTACAAGTTCCATTACACAACCATTAAGTATATATTCATACCTCACCTACTCCTCCTCACAAGTGATGTGCTAACTGCTCTTGGTCTCGTTCAGCTCTTGAAGGCAGTCCTTGAAGCGAACAAGTCCCTGACCTTTCTTAATCTGGAGAGCAACTTCCTCAGTGGAATGGTGATCGTCGAACTGGTGCAGGCCATCAACAAGAACCAGACAATCATCGACTTCAAAGTGGCTAACCAGGTTGGACCAAGGATGGCTGCAGTGATGATGATGATGATGATGATGTTTATTATTATTAATATTATTATTATTAATATTATTGTTGTTATTACAAAGAACCACCTGTGGCAAATAAACTTTTAATTAATTGCAATTGCCATATTAAATCACGTCGTGCTGTTAAGCAAGAGATTGTGTGGTTGAAACAATGCTTCGGCCTGTCGTTGAAATGTCAATCACCAATGAAGGATCAATTTCAATCAATAAAACCAATAAACAATACCATGCAGAGACCCCAGGTGTTGGGAGTGAAGAGTGAGATGGACATTGCAGAGTTGCTTAAGAAGAACACGACGATGCTCAGGTTCGGAATCTTCCTCGAGGTTCCCCTGGCCAGAATCACCATCTCTCAAGTCCTGCAGAGGAACAATGACAGTCGTTAGTGAAGCAATTGTACTCCGTGTGCTTGGTGGCGTTGTCAGGGCCGCCGGCAGAAATTTCGGGGGCTTCTGGGCGTAGCTGCCAAGGGCCCCTATGTTATGTCAATTTGGTAATGGAAAGGCAAAAAAGTTATGATTCTAATATTTTAAAACTCGATAGCCCCCCTCTCTCGGTGGCCCTGGGCATTGTCACATTCATTCCTTGTGACTCTCTGTCATAAATTATTTTTTAAAGCTTATTGCATAATTAAGATTAATAAGATGATTCAGACATTCGGTGACCTTAGCTTCGAGCGACGTGGGTTTTTGAAGAGTGCAGCTCAAACTTTCTAGGCTAACTTTACAATCCTGAATGATTCAACGAGCCTTAGACAACATTGCACACCCAGAAGTCGGACGACAACGTCAGATAATTCGTTTGTAATAAAGTTTACGTCCTTCCTTTCTTTTTACGACAGTGCGCAAGGAAAGATTGGACAGGAAGTGATCAAAACGAGCGACTGCAACGACGTCAAACGCGATGACGTCACCATTCAAGGCCATCTTCTTCTTCTTCGTCTCATTTACCCGAATCATTTACACATTCTACATTTGCACCACGGAACTCTCTGCTTCAGTCTCCTGGGGGGATGATCGGCCCGCAAAGAAATTCGCCGAGGGATTCGAACCCCGTTCAAAAGATCGTCGTGCAGATGTCATTCTTAGCAACAATGATTTGGTTTGGTAATAATTAGTCACGTCACAAGCAGCCTGACCTATGTCTGTGAATGGAGGACATTTTTAAGTTAAGGTCATCGTAATAATAGTAGTAATGATGGTAGTGATGATGATTGTAGTGATTTTGGAAATCAATAACTATAACATTAATAGTAATTATTATCGCCGTCGGGATAAATTTGATTGGCTTGTTGACAGCTAACGGTAGAATGGTCCTCTCTCCACTGTAAAGTTTATTGCCTGTCTTTTTGATCCACTGAGGTTTTAGCAGCCGCTCGACTAATGTAAAATTTGCATGCTGATTTGAATAGCTTAATTATTCACATTAATTAGGCACTGCTCCCCGTCGTCAGTGTGCCGTTTGTGTGTTGCGTCCGCGAGGAGGAGGAGGATGGATGTCTTTGCAGCAAGATCGAAAAAAAAGAGAGAAATTATTGTGAACATTTTTCATGATTTTTCGTAATTTCGTTTGTCCCTCTCGCCTCTGAAGTCGAGCGTCTGAATCCGCTTCATACTTTCCGCTTCCGAAACACCCTTTCCACGGCTCGGCCCACTCGGTTGGCCGTTAGATTTGAGTACGTCGGGTGGATTCACTTCTGCTCCTTTCACTGGATGACTTTTTTCATCCTCTGGTTAGCTTTCCCGACTTGCTTGTTTTTAGGCTCGCCTCAATATATTTTAGTTCTTTGGGTAAATTATTTTGCTTAACTGCTTATTAGCTTTTTTGTTCGATCAGTTGTGCTATTGGTTTCACGATGGTTTTTAGATATTCGTGCGTCATTACTTGTGAATGTGCTTCTGAATGATTTGAACGTCCATTCATTCGTCGCTTGTTCATGATCCGTACTATGTACTATGTACTATGGCAGTGAGTCGGTTACCTGGATTACATTCGCCAGATTATTTTTTTCTCTCTTCGAAACAGGAAGACCTTTTCTAAACATTTAATATGTCTCTGACCAACGAATTTGGTGGACTCCAATAAGTTTATAAATACGTCTGTCAAATGAATTTATTCACTATGAAATCTTTTCTTTTTTTTTTTATATATTTTCAAGTAGTGAGCAGGCTGAAAAATGATTTAAAACGGAATAAATAACAAAGTTAATGAGACGTCGAGTATCGGCTGCGTCTGGGGGCGCCAAGGTAAGTTGCACCTCGGTGAGGCCCTGCATCCTGTGACCTCGTACTGGGGATGCCATTCGACCTAACATGAATAGCGACCACAATTTGTTTAATACGGTATTGTGGTGGCATTACTGGTAGGTGCTATCACAACAACCTTTTCGACAACCGGACTTATTTCAATTTGAAAGGCTGGGATTTTTTTAAAGTTTCTATATTCAATGATAGTTTTTTTTTCAGTTAAAATGTATTTTTTTAAATTAATTTTACTTAGTCGATAGTTCACATCCGACCCTACGTATAGCTCAACAGGATATAAGACTCGCTTAGCTTACCCATCTGATCAATTTTGTGGTGAATATTTCCTGAGTTTAGTCTTCTGGGGCTGGACACTGTTTTGCTGTGTTACCTAAATGGCTAAAACAGAGTTGGGTAAGAAGCAATACTTATGAATTTCGAGATGTCACTCATATCACCATGGTTAAATTACCCTTGGAGACCTAGCTTGCGCTAGGTTCAAGCTTTAATGACAAAGCAATGTAAAACACGCAATTCAAAAACTAACGGATTCTGTAACCTATTCTATGGTTGCAAAATAAATAGAACAGCTGGTGAAGTTACTGAGAATAAGCCTACTTTGAGCAGAAATACCGGATGAGGCAGCGCTTCTGGAATGGAAGAAGAAGTATTCAAAATCTGAGGGTCTTGTCCCAAAGGTCCATGAACTAAGAAGATTCATTGTCGCATTTCTCATGTTTTTGTATCCAGACAGTATTATCAAGAAGAACAGTTAGTGATGCATTCTCTCAATCCATTCAAGTAGAATTATTCTTCAAATATTAAATTAATTGAAACAGTCAACTGGAAGATAATTCCTTACGATTGGCCACCTGGAGTTCCTTTCCTCGATCCGAACAACAAGGCGGACGGCACGAGTTGGATAATTTTGGAATTTTCTCTAAATCTAAAAAACAAAGCATTTGGCAGGCTGCTTAATTTGCTTTTCTTGAGTGCAAGACTGAAATTTCATGGATGATAATGATATTCAGCTCCTTGACAATGTTAAAAACATATAGGCTAAAAAAATAATCAATCAATCCACAAACTGTTTCAAATAACAAGAATAAATCATATTAATTTCTCAGCTAAACCCAGAAAGAATGACCTGGAGTGCATGTACAAATATCTTGTGGAGAAATACAAGGTGAGCAAGCTTCTCATTGTGTCAGGATCCATGTCATCTCTGTTCATTACAATGAATAAATAATCAGTTTAATGTTAATTAGTGGACCAATGGCTAATCAACCCTGGGAATAAATTAATCTGCCAATGAAATTAAGACAACATTAAATGACCTTGGCATAATTGATTGAATGTTAATTAGGCTTGCCAGATTAAGGAGACTGTTTATTTTCCTGGTGTGGATCAAGAAGACGACTTGCTTTCTGCTGCCGGTGAGACTTCTCGGTGTTTTTGATGTAAAAAAAGATAAAATACCTTACATTTTCGTTCGGTTCTAAATTTCGCTTTTCCAAATAATATTCTTATCAGTATTTGCAAGACTTTCGTTTTGATGGAAAGTAATTTCTGATTGATTTTCAACTCAGGAGGTTGTGAATTAGACTATACCAGCTTTGGAAGCGTTCCAGTACCTTGCCAAAGCACTTCAGCAGAAAATGAGAGTGCCTTTTGCTATGGTGGTGAATCATTTAAAAGTGTAACTTTTTTGTTTAGAAGTGATGCATTAATTCATAGGTATTAGATTATTATTATTATTATCATTATTATTATTATTATTATTATTATCATCATCATTATCATTACCACTATCACTATCATTATCATTATCATTATTATTACCATCATCAATGTCATCATCATCATCATCGTCATCACCATCATCATCATCATCATTGCTATTATTATTAGATTAATATTTACATTACTTCCTTGGTCACTGACCTAGAAGCTCATCAACAATTGTCCATATCAACGTTGACATTCTCAAATCTTTTGGTTCATGGACGATGATTTATTGATAACAAGTTGCGAGGAACTCGGCTGATCGTCGTTGTTACCTTCTTTTTTCCCCGATGACCATGCCTTGATGTTTTGAGTACTCCTGTAACTGTTGGAATGATCTTGATCTCAGTCTCTCCAGGCCACATTGGACTAACTTAAGGTGCTTATTTTTTTCCAGCTTCTGAAAGCTTGCCATTTGAACCATTCAAAGCTGATAGTACATCTCCAGAGGGTTTGTTTTCTTTGAGATCTTTCTGTTTGATTATTACTGCGTTTTGCAACGTGGCATTTTCACGAGCATCACCATCGTCATCGTCGTCATCATCAATATTATTCATGTTATTGCCACTCACTCTTTGGTATATTCGTTAATGTTATCATTTCTATGATTATCACACCACATCTATACTCCTTTCAAGAGTTGACATTTTCAGAAGTATTCGCATTTAGCTGATCTCTTTTGAGTGCCTTAGATATCCGTAATGGGATGCGAAAGCACTTTTAACCTTTCTGCCATTTATGTAGTGCCCCTGCCCAAGGGCACTCCTTGGCGGTGCAGGCTGGGTCGCGAACACGACGCCATTACGACCACATGCGGGAAATGCAACCCATTCGGTCAACCTGGACAGCGAAGTGTAACGAAGAATGACAAAGTACTTTCAGTTTGCATTGTTACATTCTGCTTACCTTTCGAGCAGTTCTGCTGTTGTTTGCATAAACTTTTCAACCACCTCGATATCCATAGATACATCACTACATCATCGCAAAACTCGAAGACGCGACTAATAATCGATTGCCTCTTGTTTCCAGATTTGTTTACAATACTGTATGACCCCCCCTTGTGGGTTAGGGTTAGTACAATAATTGATTAAGAATTTTGAAAGTTAAACTCGTCGATGTAGTTATTTCTTCGTCAACTGATGCTGGCTCACTATTTTTTTCTACCAAAACAAGGATTATCTTGGAATAAGGTCAAGGACAAGGATTCAAAATGCAGATAATTTGTTCGGGAAAAGTCAGGTGATTCATAGAAATAACGTCCCGCCCGACGAGAATGACATCGAAGCCATCGACAAACTAGGTAATTAGGTGGTCAATGATAATATTAATAAGTCTAATAATAACAATCCACGTCATCGGCAATTATTCGACTTGCTTGTTATCGGGAATAAGTACCTCACATGCAATCTGTCAATTCATGGACTGTAAGACGACTCATGCAAATATTTTTTTTAGTGCTAACATTCTAAGTTGCGATGCTTTAAGATTCATGGGACGACATGATCGTGATGGGCTCGTGCAAGATGGAGCCGGTCGAAAGCAACAAGCCCGACCGCTACCTGGAAAAAGCGTTAGGGAGGATGGATCTATTGATTCGTTTAATTCCATATTATTATTAATTATTTATTATTATTATTACTATTATTATTGTTATTATTATTATTATTATTAATACTGCTACTACTAAATTGTTGCCTCTAATGCCTGCAATTGCACCATACAATTATAATCATCATCATCATCGTCGTCGTCGTCGTCGTTGTTGTTATTCTCTTTATTTGATTTTTGATTTTAACTGATTTTAATGGTTTCAACTCTCATCAAAGTCGTTAATGCAAGTTGAGTTGATTGTCATGATGATCACAAGCCAATCCGATGCTTATTTATTATTAATAATAATAATTGGTAAGAGTGATTATTCATTCTTAGTTCTATTTTCATCTTTTTTCAATTTAATAGCATTAATTAATGTTGTTTTCATAAACATTTGAATCCCATTTACTACACATACATATGTCTTCACTTTGAATTAATTTCTAGGGACATTGGAAATACTATTGACTCAAGCAAAATCCCTGTTGAGTTGCCAGATAAAATAAGTGAGTTTGTCTGTCTATCTGTCTGTCTGCCTGCCTGTCTGTTGCCCAGAGTTTTTCACAAGACTTGTTTTCTTGTAAATTTCAGTAAAAACTCTCACTGAGGCCCCAGAGAATAAAAATCTGAAGCATTTCTTAGAAAACGAAGCAGAAGACAACGGACGTAATAATTTGATCGAAAATATCGACAATTAACAAGCATTTTTATTATAAAGAAAAAAATAAAATAAACAAATAAATAATTGCATTGATTAAACCAATCATCACTTTATCCTCTGATATGCAGAACCCCCAGGTAAAAGAATGAAAGTCAAGCAATGGACGAGTACACGTGGTGGCTTCCCCCCATCAAATTTCGACGACCTTGGTCGGCACGAGGACGCAAAAGAATTTTGCCCGGGTACGAACCTCTTTGAATGGATTCAATAGAATCCTTATGATTTCAATTCAACGCTCGTGGAAATTCTGTGGGAAATACAGAATCTGATCGAGTTGATAATGACGATAGATTATCAACGGCGTTTGATTAGAGTTGCATTATCAGAGCTATCGTTGAAACGGTTTGAAAGATGATTTGCATAGCTTTTTGCTCAAACTTTGTGATCAATTAACATCTGATAAATTTAAAATTATTTGAAGACGAGGCCAACGGACTTGGAACTGGAGCTACCAGCTTCAGAATGAAGCCTCGACTGAATCCTAAGAAAACAAAAGTGAAGATGAAGAGATTGACTTGAGACGACGGTCGCACGGCAATGCTCGACATCTCTTGAGCTTTCCCAATCGGAGGCCCTAAAAGTTGTGTCTGCCTCCTACTTATTCCTCTAATCCAGTTGTTTTTTGACATGCCACAACACAAACATGGCTTAATTTTGGCTTGACTCATCGCTTCGCTTCATGCATGTTATATTTGTTATTTGTCAGACATGTAATGCAAATTGACAAATGTGATGCTCTGTGATGCTCAAATGTGATTTAGCCGATCTTTTGAGTGCCTTATGACCCATCCGGCCAATCTGAATGCCAGGGACAGCCACATTTTTTAACACTCAAGCTCAGTACATCAGGTCCGTTTTAAGCTCGACCAATTTCAATCTCTTTATTCGTTTGGTTTGTTTTTGCTGGGGTACTACAAAGAATAATATCAAATACATACAAAAATATATATCATTATATGTATAAATATATATAAAATAACCAAATCAATTTATCAAAATACCAGCAGGACTGCTGAATAAGAGCCCTTATGTCATGGGTCGACTGGCTTTAATACAAGCACCTTAATGGCCATCAGAGTTGCCAGGCATGGGTTCCATTCACCAATATTTCAGCATCAAAATAGCAACCTGTATTTTGGTTGATTTTGAATTATTCCCGGTTATTGTGCTGCCTTTTGCAATTGCTTTTTGCAACCAGATTGTTTCGTAGAATATCTGGTTTTTATGTGCAATAAATGCTTTCAAAGAGGAGTTTATCAATGCCGATATTGGCGTATACTATCAATTTTTCCTGGGCCCGTGCCCATAAATTTCTAAAATTCCCGTAAAGTGATGATTTGTTTGACCAAAGTTTTCGTTCAGTAACACTCGTTGAGTCAAGTTAGCAGGCCACAAAATTTTTATGCGTTGACAAGAGGCTCAGTAAGAAATATTTTCCTCGTGTTTCTGCCATGTAAAATTTCTCAGCAGAATTACAGCTTAACGGTAAATCCGCTGGTCGACGATCTCACCGAAAATAGAGACCACGCGGAAGCCACTAACACACAGATCGCTAATAGGCTACTACAATTAAAATTTCTCACAATCCAACAACAATTTTAGCATTATTTCTGACAATTAAATTAAAAGATTATTTAAAACATAATAATCGCTTATTGTCCTATTAACCCACAATTGAAGACCTACATCTGTAAGAAGTTAAAAAATTAGGTTAGGCTGTTAAAAACGATTCAATCGTTAACACCGTGTAATGATTTCATGAGCTTTCAACAGTTACTGCTTCGATGCTTCCCAACATTTCCACTTCTTCCCAAGGCCAATAATAGCTCCGAAGTGACTCATGCTTGTCGGTCCTAAAATCGCTATTCTTCATAATTCAAAATGCAAGTCTGTAGAAATAGGTTAGAAAATAGGAACGCTATCGTACCAGGATGCTTTTATTGAATCATTATCTTAATTGTCTCGGCAACTTTCAGAGCTTGGGTGTTTCTACGTATTGGAAGATTTAACTGTGCAGAAGGACCTAAATTTAAACCTTGAGTCATCGCAAGTTTTAAAGTCTATCATTTCGAACGGGTACAAGCTGAGCTAACGTTATACAGCTCGGAAAATAATGTTGGCCGCGACAAGAACTGTTCAAATAATTGCCTTTAAAGTATAATTGAAATAATTGTTAGGCAAGGAGAATTTGTCCCTGATAATTTTAATGTCAAACATTTAATCTGACGAGAGAAATTGACGCAAATAATAGAGGATGCAAACTAAGTGAAGAAAAAATAGTAGAGTTAATGTAGTTGTTGTTCTAAATCCTTAAAAACATCTGGACTTAGAAGTTTCTCAGGAGGAAGAAATTATGTGGGGGCAATTATCCGAATAATTACCATCTGATTCTCAAAGGACGAATTGTTTTGTGTTTTTTTTTTATTATGTTATGTTTTAACATCAAAGATCTGCATTCGCAAGCCTTATTAGAAGTCTGATGCTTACTGATGAGAAGATTATACTTGGATAATTGAGTAATTTTCTATCCAGTTTGGTTCTATTCTAATGAGTATTTTCTATCCAGTTTGGAACGTCTAGTCGGGTTTCCTCCAATCATTCAATAGAATGAGATTCTTTCGTCATCAATTATAATCGCAGTGTGAAATGCCAAAGGATGGCGGGCATGTCAATTATAACTC
>MPNW01000833.1:16464-36353 GCA_011800805.1 Hirudo medicinalis | reverse complement strand
TGGTGATGGCAGAGGTGGACCCTTCCATCGGTCTGACGGGAGATGTTAATTCGTCAGTCAAATGCAATTACATGGCATTTGCAGATGATCTGATTCTTTTATCCTCCTCGGATATTGGAATGAAGAAACCTATCATTATCGATGGTCTACAAGTATCAGCGCCAGGGAGACTCAAGTTCATTGATGTCTTGAAAGAGTTTGGTGAGTGAAGTATTATAACTCGTTGTTTGCAAACCCATCGTGAAATTTTAACAATATGTTGTTGACTTTTTTTTATGTTGGGATGAATGGCCTTGTTATGCTTTAGTTTATTAGTAGATTGGCATTTCAATTAAAACTTGTTTAATTCTTGTAAGCACTGGGAAGCTAATTTATGTCATAAATACTGATACGCAGACGGAATTTTCTGTCCACCTTGGACAATACTATCAGTACGTCTTCATGGCTCCTGGCAATCCTGACAGAGATCCATTTTCCTGCCTTTGTCTGGAGCTAAGTGGCTCAAGGTTTGAAATAACATGTTTATCGATGATTAAACTTAAAATAATGAGTAATTAATGCATATAACTGAGAGACTTGTACCTTCAAATTCTTTGCATTAGTTATTATTAAATTCAATTTATGATTTTGCTATAGACTGGAAGATGAAATAAAAGTCCCGGAATTCGTTAGCTCCGTAAGCCTCGTGAATATTGTTGGGTCTTCACACCCTTCGCTAGAAAGACCCAAAGTGGACAAATTTTATCTCCATCTTATGGCAGGCACCTTCTTAAACTTTCTAATAGATTTCAGTGCATCTTCAATCTGGCACTATGTACACCAGGTAACTGTTTTAAGTTTTAAAATCAGCTCGACTCGAAGGCTTCAGTTGTCTTTAGTTATGCATTTCAAGGCAACAAATGTTGTTAAAAATAATTATGATAAGTAATGGTAAACATTTAATTTGTATAATGATGATTATTAACATATTTATTGGTGGAAAATGTCAAATGTTGAGATTTAAGATTGGTCCCTTGCGTCATCTGGAGGGAGGGGTAACTGACCTCGACCCTAACCCTTATCAATAAATAATAACAATAAATAAATATAAACCCTTGTCAAATATTCAATGAACTCCATCTTCTGACTCGAAAACATCGTTCTGAAGGGTTCAGAGACATTGTATCTCATTCCTGGTTCAGATGTGATATGGAGCTCCTATGAAGAATGGTTGAAAAACAAAAAGGAGAGAAATTTTTTGGAATTTGTCCCACAAGACACTGTTATTCACAAGTACTATTTGCCACTATATTTTGTACTACGTGTCTACAATTGACTACGATAACTTTGATGATAGTTACTACAATATTTAAGGTTTAGCTCAGCAGCATTCTTAGCACTAATTTTATAATGGAGTTATAATGCAGGGTTACTGTCAATCAAGGTCAGACTATCATTGTGCCTGGAGGAACGATTCGAGCCACATCAACCTCGGTTGACACTGTAGTTCTTGGGGGAAATTTCCTTACGTTTGATAACGCATCGGCTATATTTCGGTAAATTTACATTAGTGCACTAATTAATTTAGATTTAATGTAATAGTAATGATAATTTGACATATTTAATGGAATTGAAGATTAAATTAAATTATTTTGTCATCAATTTGAAAATTAATAGCTGTTGCTTAGCGTAATATAATTATATAAATAATATAATATTTTTTTTATGAAATGGCTTTTGCCAAAATTGATTAACATTTTGCATGACCTTGCTTGTTTTGATGCTAGAAGCTTTGTTTGTGTAGTTGCCGTCAAATTGAAACCAGTCAGAAGGAAATGTCAGAATACTGCCTCCCTAAGATAGAGGAATGGTTGAGTGCTGCATCATCCTTTGTTACCTCAAAACTAGGCATGCAGTTATAATATTAATTGGTTTTATTAGTGATGTTGTAATAGTAATTGCTGTTGTTGTCACTGAAAATAATGTTTTTGTTAGATGGGCAGCTGACCAACGGTCAGAGGACCTTCAAAGCCGTGTCTGCCATATTCAAAGACAAGGAAGAAGCAAATTCCAAGGAAGCTGAAGAGGTCTAGTGTGCTAAGGTATCAAACCATCATTACCATTGTGGCCATCATCATTATTATTATCATTATCATGTTCAACAACATCTTCTTCGTATTTGTTACAGGACATGGAGAACTTTCATCCATAAGAACAAGAAAAGATTCCGAAGAAAGATATGACACTAATTAACAAACTAGGAGTTTCTTATAATTATATAGGATAAGTTGTATCCAATGTTGTTAACATTAGATTTCTCCCGTTTTGCTTTCATCTTTCGGTTTTAGATGTAATAAATTTTTGGTTTTCAGTTGGAAAATTATTAGTTTTGTTTTGATTCAAGTGAGAGGAATCTTGCCAGGGATAACTTTGGGTACCGGTGCAAGCAAATTGTGACAGCAACAGCTGTGAACTGTGATGGGAACCATCGTTCTCATCTTCAACATGTCATCATCCACATCATCACCATCGATGTTGTCATCACCATCGATGTTGTCATCACCATCGATGTTGTCATTAATAATAACTTGGCCGTTCCACATTCCTCATCAACCTCGTCATCATCATCATGATCATCAACATCGATTTTGTCATTACTACCACCATCAACAGTAAATTCATCTTGTTCTCATCATCATTAGCAGCATCATTGTCATTGTTGTAATCATCATCATCATCATCATCATCATCACCATCACCATCATCATCATCTTGATCCTGGCCTTGAAACAGACGTGCTTCAAATGAAATTCATAAAATATTTATTCGTCAAAAATATGACCAAAATTAAAATATAATAAAAGTTAGAAATTCCCTTCCCAAAAAAAAGCACAAGCGTCAGAGGCGGCTTGATTCCGGATTTAATGTCATCTTGAACAGGCAAGTCTTTTACTAATGCTTGAAGAGCTCAAGAGTGCTTTGAGACCAAATGATGGGTGAAAGGTCATTCCAGGTGAAAGACCATTCCAGGTGAAAGGTTGTTCCAGGTGAAAGACTATTCCAGGTGAAAGGTCGTTCCAGACAGGCACAGCATGGGTAAAGCCTCAATTGACTGTGGATGGTCTATGGACTGGTTGCTGTAGATGAACTAGGGAGGATGAACGAAGATGGTCGGGGATTTGGAGGCTATGAGTGTATGAGATAATGATGATAATAATTATAATGATAATAACATTAGTAGCAATAATAATGATGATAATAATAATAGTAATAATAACAGTAGTAATAATAATACTATAATCAAATAATTTTTAAAAGTGTTATTTGTTTCAACTTTCAAGTACTATTAAACATTATGTCGTTCTTATTATTATTATTATTATTATTATTATTATTATTATTATTATGTTGTTGTTATTTAATATTATTAACAATATTATCATATTCAAAACATTCTCAGTTCTTTGGTCGCCATTATTCCAGATATTCATCATCATCAACGACGACGGCATCTTTCCATCCTTTCCAGGAAGAAGCCGCTGTAGCTGGAACAAAGCTCCAGCGACTGGAGTGCACACTTTCTGCATCTAAGGCCAGTAAAGATGGAGGCAAGTCCATAAAACAGCCACTGCATACGCATGCACTTAGGATTGTTGAGAGCAGAAGATGATTATCTATGAATATTTATCTATTTTGAGACAAAATTATTCAGTTTGCTTATAACGGTAGAGTCGGATTGCCGACTACATTTTCCATAGCAGCAAATCGGTTGACATTGATGAACCAACAGAATCTACACTGGTTTAAGCTCCATTGATCCCATTTTCAGTTGTTCCAGAGAAATGGTGCCGCATTAGTCACAATCTCAATAACCGAAGGCAGTTCATCAACATCATCACATCAACAGTTCCATCACAAAAGGCAAGGACACGGACACTCTGGAAAGTGTAAGTAATCATCGAAGCTCCATCAAAGACATTGCTCCATCATAATCCAGCTTCATCATCCTCACATACCACATCCTCCCAGCCTCAATTCTCCATTTATCTGATCAGGAGAACCTGTTCATGTTGTGGCAGAAAATTGTGGAGATCATCAACTTTTAGCATAACCAGCATCTGGCATGGAACAATCCCCTGCTACCCATTGTTATTCCAATCATATGATCCCTGCCTGAATCATTCCATTCCATTTCATTCTGATACTTAACCTTTTCTAATTTTTGCTGTCCATCTCATTTTTGTCCAAACCCCACCCAAAATCATAACGCAATGCAACACACCCAGCACATTTTATTCTCCCCCTACTCACCTTTCACCCACCCATCCCCCTGCAGTTGGGGTGGAAATGAGGAAGAAGAGGATTGTTGATGCAGCATGGAGACTTACGAGATTCATAGTGTCGTCACTGTCGTCATCATCATCGTCATCATCATCGTCGTCATCATCATCGTCATAATCACCATCATCGTCGTCACCATTTTCATCATCATTAGCATCACCATCAACAACAACATCGTCTTCAACAACATTATCATAATCATCAACGACATCACAATGATATACATCATCGATGTTGTCATTACTACCATCGTCAACAAGAACCATCATTATCACCATCATCATCAGCAATTGGGGTTGTAATTGAATTTGTAAAATGATTTATGAGTAAAATATAAATTAAACTTATTCTTTATTTTTATTAATTCAAGGGCAGTGCCTTTGTCGTCATCATCTTCTTTGTGGTCATTGGCAGGGCCGCAGACGGAAATTTCTGCAGCAACATCTCCACCAACATTATCATCTTCAAGTCATTACAGTCATCGTCATTTTAGCTCCATTGAATTTGTAATTGAATGTTTAAAAATGATTTATGGATAAAATGATTTCCATTTCAATTATTCTGATTTTTTATTATTCAAATGCTTTTTCCTTCTTTCCTAGCGAATGAAATATAAATACATGCGAGCGCCTAGCGATTGATTTGAAACTATTTTTCGTAGAATTTTGATAGTAAATTTGTGAAATTATTATCGCCTATCGAGTGATTGAACAGTCCGTTCTTGAAATATTTAAATTCTATTTTCGACATTAGCACATTTGTTTCCAGTGATTAGTTATTGGTGCAGCTTCGTTAGGGGTTCAAATCGTAGCCTCTCGAAAGAGTTTCTATAACTAACCATTTATTATTTTTTAATTATTAATATAAGTGTGAAATGATGACAATTATTACATATATTATATGCGCAGTATCTCAACGCACTAGATTCCATTGAAACATCTCATTTCAAGGATTGCTAACAATAACGTAACTATCGAATTTAAGTCCTTTGCTACTTGTTGATTTGTGGGATAAACTTTTTCCTTGTTGAACTGAACGTTACTGTAGCTTTATGGTAATAGTAGTTACTGCCACAATAACTGCAAAAGCGTTTAATAGATTAAATTGTAATTCAATTACGCGGAATTATAATTATTGAAATAATTTGTTAAATTATTAAATTAAAATTATATTGAATATTTCGCTAACTTAAACTCAGTTTCTGATGAAGGCGACTGTTGAAAATAGCAATCACAAAGACGCGTTGAAACCGCTCGAGCAGCAAGGCATACAGTTAGAGACATCTAGCGAATGCAATATAGATCATTTTGCAAGCATTTGGAAATTGTTTCCAAAAACACCTCTAGAATATAAGGCTCGTACCTTTAACTTCTGCTGAGAGGCGCATTCCAAAGCCGCGATGCTGTGTGGCTGATACGAGCTGTGCGACGTTTCCCGCTTTGCTACGCCCTCTAGGGGTGTAAGTGAGGAGCCGTCCTCCTTATCGGAGAGGTGGTTTTCTGCCTTTGGCCGGCCCATTTGCTCCATGGGGGCCTAATGCAGCCAGGGAATTGTCGCCCGCTCAGACCGCTGTTAGCCGTGTCACTCCCGTCTCTGACGCCAAATAAGAAGAACAAATTAGTAGTAATGTTTGCTATGAATGAAGATTTAATTGCTCCATTATATCATTAATGTCCTTAGAAACTCCTAGCACGTAGCGTACCGACAGGGAATCATCATAATTTCATACCTAAAACACCTCTAGAATTTGAGGCTCGAACATTTAACTTCCGAATAAAATCGAGGAAAAACAAATTTGCCTGGGTGTTGCCAGGTTCAGCGTGTGGCGTGTGGCTTTTAGCTCCTCCTAGCGAAGGAAGGACACCTGCTAGCGGGGTCCCTCTCCGCCCGTGAGAGCATGAGCGGCGGGCCGACGAAGGACCCGGCCACATCAAACCCAGCCTCTCCCGGCGGGAGTAAGGAAGGGATACTCCTTCTTCCTTGTCGGAGAGGAAGTTCCTGGCCTGGGTCGGCCCAACTATTACGGCGGGAACCTAACGCCGCCAGGGAGTTGTGCTTATCGCCGACTCAGGCCGGTGTTAGCCGTGCCACTCACGGCGGGAGGTTAGAGAACCCATACTCTTGCAGGGACCGCAAGAAAGCGTCCTTGACGCTCCCAAAGGTGGGAAGGAAAGTAATGGCTAGTCAGTCTCTGTTGAAGAGAGCAAGTTCTTAGGGTTAACGAAGAACCCAGCCACTCTGCCGGACAGCCAGCGGTCAGTGCCCACACTCCACATCGCAGAGCTCTGGAACTTCTGTACTTGGGAAGCCGTACCACGGGAGTTGAGACAACTGGCAGATATTGACGCAGCCGTTCGCGCAGCACGCAGCATCAGAAACGAAACTGCATACCACAGCCTGCCAGAATACCCTCCAGCCAGCCTGCCGATGTGCCCGCGTTCAAGTCTAGGCTGAACACCATAGAGCTGAACAAATGAAATAACATGTGGGATCTTTTATAAATTTAATTTTATAAAATTTTAATTTAAACTATTGAAAATAGCTAAGTTTTATAAAATTTACAAAATACTAAATAACAAAATATGCATCTTTTGGAAATTGTGCTACAATGACATGTAATGATATTCGGAAAATGATGTATTCTTCAATATATTGTTGCTTATCTTAAAAATTTAGAATATTCGATCAGAAAATGAGTGAAAATACTTGCGTTGTCATTGATCACCAAGAAAGTATGTTATTTTGAAGACTTTTTATTTAAGCAAGTTTGGGGTGCTGATACTTTACAGGAATTATATTTATAATATGAGATTTGAGCTTTTATTAAGTAGCACGTGGAATGATCGAGAGATGGATTGGAGCGCATGCGTTAGGTCGAGAGCGATTGTGACGCTACACAAGAAAATGTTGTGAATATTTTGATTACGATTTACATTAATGATTGATTTTTTAAAGGAGCGGAACAATTAAGACGTCAGTTCCAATTAATGGAAATACAAAATTCTGAGGTATATATCAAAAACTCTAAAATTGGGAATCCTAAAATATAACTTCATACTAACATTCACTATTTACATTATCAGGAAGAATACCCATGGGATGAATTATTGAAAGCAACTATAACCTTAAAGTAAATGTTTAGTATTACGCTAACAACTCTCCATCAACAATGTTGATATTATTAATAATCCTAATTTACTAAAAGTATAAATAAAACATTTCATCATCATATATGATTAGTCATCGTTAAATAAGCTCATTATCATTTGCATAATATGAAGCATAACAATTATGTTCTAGTAACTATTTGCCAAAGTTGTCTGACCCAACTCTGTCCGAAATAGATGACATCCTCTATGCAGAGGACGACAAGGATGTTGACGAGCACGAAATAGGTTTATACTGTAAGAATCAATGCTTAACTATAATTAACCTGATTATTAGGACTAATAGACGTAGAACTGGATAGCTAAAAGTTTTTATAGTAGCATTCATCTATTGGTGTTATCGAAGACGTAATTGAAAATAATCAACATTATATGAAAATAATTGAATGTTTCCACAGATGACTCTGCAAAGCCATTATCACTTGAGTGTCTTAATGTTTATACATGCATATATTGGGACATTGTTAGTAAAGTTCTATTCGGAAATACACACATGGAATAAAAAAAATATTTCTATAACATTATTTGATTATAAATCTTAGCGCCTTAATGAACACATGCAAACAAGAAAACCAAAACGGATTATGGATTTAACATTACTTCGCATGGCAATCATCGAATGTGACAGAAGTTATAACATAATGATCAATGTGTTGTTTTAGTGAGCGTTCATACATTTCCCTACAACTATTACACAAATAATCAAATAAAACAATAACTCAATTTTCATTATTTAACAGCATCATGGCAATATTAATATATCAACGAAGCATTTCCAATGTGTGCACAGCTTTGAAATTGTTTAAAATGGCAGTGGTGACACGAAGCGATTACATAGTTGAAGAAATTAATAACTGCTCTGGTAATATCGCTCATACTTACATTCTAAATTCATTAAATTTAACATCTTAAACAAATTGTTACCATTTAGATGTTAAACATGTTGTTGGGTGGATAAGGCATTTTGTGGACATTCCCCAAGCTAGAGACAACAAGAAGAATAGAGTAACTTCATGGATAAAGTTCCAATGTAAGAAATCTGCGATGCAGAATTTTATTTCTTTATTTGTATTTAACCCATTTTTTGAGTGACTTACTATAATTTATTTACATTAATTTTCATTCATTAACGTAATAATTGAGGTCTTCAATATTAGTGCCTACATGTTTAAAATCTTCATATTCACAGCAACCTCCATATTGGAATGGATAAAAGGATTAGGAATTGTCGTAAAATGCCCTTTTTACAATTTCATGGAAAACCCAGGGGTAAATTATTTCTAATCATCGTAACAAAATTGATTTATGCGAAAATTTTGAATAACTATCAAAATGTTCGATAATTTATAATTAATTTGTTTTATTATTGATTTGTTTCTATATTTCAAGATGGAATTAGACAGCAACTCTATTAAGAAATGTTTAGATGAATTATATTACAATCTTCGTATTGGTACGGCCGCAAGGAGCTACGAAATTATACTCCTCTATTTTCACTCAGCAAAAACTGAAGACGAAAAACGAGATCGAATGCTAAACTTCATCAAAGCATGTTGTGAAATAAGGGGGAGGACTTTTAATCCTTTAATAACCTCATCAAAAACAGGCGCAGATTATGTCGACTGCATAAAATGTGTGATGGATCGCTTATTTAACCGCGCAATTAGAGTGATTATCCACATTTTAATGGTTTGTCCGTTTTGCAGACGAAATGATTTTCTTGACTTTTAAAAAATATGGCGATGATTTTAAATAATTATTCATTCGTTAAAATTAAAAAATATAACATTTAATTAAAATACTTATGTATATTATGAATAAAATTTGAAGTATTATTTTCTTCGTCAAAGAAAATGCCATATACGTACCCCCCAATAAGACGTATTGAAAATTGGTTAAGTAACCAGTTTGACTCATTGGATCCTGAAAAGTTCAAACATTCAAGTCAATCGATCGTCATTGATGTGCCTGGTTTAAAAGATGTCGATTTTACATACGAAATATTCTTATTATTTAATGATTACATTTGGTTTTTAAAATTATGCTCCGTTATGAAAGAAATAATTGAAATGATAGAGGAGCTCGTGAGGGTAGGTCATGAAAAGTTAGGAGATAGTAATTGAAAGCCTTTTTAATAACTTGATTTCTGTTTTGGTTACTTCAGTCGAGTGGAGGCACAGAAGGATTTGTTGATGAATTTTTCAAAGACGTTGCTATGATAATTAAATGGTTTCTCTATTGGACTCTGAAACGCCCAACACGTCGAGCCCGTATACGTTGTTTTTATAAAGTGGTGATTGATAAATGGTGAGCAAGAACAAACGAACAAATGCAGAATTATAAATTAAGCGTCCTATAACTCATTTCAATTGTTAACAATAATGTTATTTGAAAAATTATCTAATAATGATCATTTACGAACAATTCCTCACGCAGTCCCTTCCTGCTGATTAACCCTCGATATAAGGATGCACTGGAGGATCTGAAAATGTTTATAAGCGGAAAGAAGATTGATAAAGTAATTTGTATTATATTATAATATTTGTTTTAAGTCGTTAAGATTATCAAAGGGTTTTTGATTTTTTAATGTCAGGTCACTGAAGAGAGACTTCATTTTATCTTAGAAGATATGACTCATAACTGGGTCTGATCGGTTCATTTTGATGAAAAGCATTTTTGAATAAAAGTCACAACGTCACAACATGGATAACTTTTAAAATTAATTTAAACAACTGGAAATAATTGAGCGAAATTCTACAAATGCATTTCATGAGGATGCCTTTTGAATTGCTGTCGTTATCTAAAATAAATATTATTAATTCTTTCAAAACTTGAAAGTTGAAAATTGATGAAGAAACAGTTGACCTAGAAATGGCACAGAGAATGACGTGTGCAAATTTAAAGTCGCTAACGATCACTGTTTTAGAGGATTTCTTGAGACAAACATACATGCAAATGATCTTTTCAGTTTTATATTATAGAAGATGCAATAAAAGGCGTGACTCAGTATATGCCGAGTTTATACTTGGTTTTATTCAATAAATATTCAATTAAATGGTGTATAATATTACCTGCTAATATTCCACACTTAAGCAATATTATTTTTACCAGTCAACAATCCCTTGTGTGACAATCCACAGACAAGGAAAGTGCGATGAATTTTGACTAATCTGATCGGTTCATTTTTCGAGAAGGATTTCCACGATTATTGAATGGTGGATAACTTTCAAAATTAATTTAAACAATTTGAAATAGTCGAAAGAAATTCTACAACTGCATTCCACGAGGATGCTTTCTGAATAAGCGGCGGAGGTTACGTTCGGATTCGTGGTAATAGAAAATGGGTCTCTTGCAGTTGATCATGTCATAGCACTGTTTGAAGGTCTTGTTGAGATTGTTGGCGTAGACGAAGGCCAGTGCGGCCATGCCTGCCTTTAAAAATCCATTCGTACTGCTTATCAGGATGCAATTGTTCTCGTACCAACATTTGTTGAGCCATTCCACCGTTTCCCGAAGCAAATCCTCACCGAGTTGCTTTTCAGGCGCTGCAGGAATGATATTCCTTTTAATTTTTTAAATTTTGAGATAAATTAAATCTTATTCTTAGTTTCTGATTAACTGATTTTTTTTTATATTCCATATTGATAAATGAAAAGGCACAGAATTTCGAAATGGCTCTTATTTGAGTTATTTATTCCATGGTTTTCACAACCTCGTTCGGCGCTCTGAGTACCGATGGAAAATGACAAAGTAACGGATTTAACAAGCCTTCAAAGTCGCTCACATGGCTACGATGTAAATAGTAGTAGTATTTTATTAATGTCCTCAGCATAACTTGATGAATAGGACAAAAACGATATAAATATTATATTTTAATCTTTAAATACCGAAAGACACAGATTAATTCTCCATTTCAGGTCCCAGCACATTAATACAACAGATCACAGTAGATATAAATTTGCATCTCTCCAATGTACGGTACAAAGAAATTACTTGAAGGGTAAGGAATCCAGTGGAACAAAACAGGGCTCCATTTGGCGCTTTCTTCTTCAGGCGGATTTTTAGGCTCCTGCCCTTCAGCTATGCTTTCCTCAGTCATTGACTTTGTTTTCGTCGATATGCCTTCAAATTCCGCTTCTTCAATTTCTGGCTTCATAGTAGATAAATCATCGTATTTGTCGCCTTCGGACCTTGCCGTGCTTTTGAATGTTTCAGATTTAGTGGTGTCGATTTTTTCAATTTCAGACTTCGCAGTTTCAGGAATAACTGTGTCGACGTCCCCGATGTCTGGGACGTCTGGGCTTAAGATGTCGATGGTCATGCTTTCTGGCACAACAAATTCATTGGTCATGATCTCAGGGCCGGGAAATTCAGGTGCGGCGATTTCAAGGTTCTCAATTTCCGGGTTTTCAACGTTCGGAATGTCAAGTGTTAGGTCGTCAGCATTCGACAGTTGTGCATTGTTTTCATTGGTATTTGGGGATTCGACGACAGGTGTAATGTCGTCTGGCGGCTCATCGGGTTGATCACCGGCAGTTATGGATTGATTTGTTTGGGATCCTTTCAAATCTTCCTCGATTTTGGTGACACTTTCTTCAATATGAGACGATTTCTGTGCACTTTCGATAAGCGATATTGATTCTTCCTTGATTGGGCTTTCTTTCACTGGCTTAACGGAGTGCATGTACGAAATTCCAGCGTAAGTTTTCTTGCGTATGATGTTAAAGTAGCTTGGTGATGCAGTAGGCTTCAACTTTTCAACCCACCATGGCTGTTGAAGATCACTGTCGACGCACAAAACATGGGTGAACTCGAGGCTTGGAATCTGCTCCAAGGTCACAGCATCTCCTATGTACAGTGGACCGATAATGTGAGAAAAGTTTGGCTGATTCTTCAGTATCGGTGCCATTTTCATCGGGTCGATGGCCAGTACCCTTGCTATGCCGTGAATTTCTGGCTGGGTTGGGGGTGTGATCCATTGACTGCTCTTGTAAATCTTGGCGCGATAGCTAAACTCGAAAGTGCACATGGATATCAGGATGGCTGATGCACCGTAGACATACATATCTTCTCCTGCAGCGGTCCACGTAGGTAGAGCCTGTGCAGGTGCGAAATTGGTTACAGAGTTACAAATTAACTATTTGATTGTAACTCAATGGAGCTAGGAAATCACGGAGGAGTTGTTAAGATTTAGAAATGGAATCTCTGTAAGTGTTATTTACTCAAAAACATTTTCTGATTTCCATGATGATGATTTCCATGAAAAAAAAACAAAAACATTTGAGCAGTCATTCGTCAAAATCAAAAGATCATAATGAAGATAAACTCAAAATTATGATCGGAATAAAAGCAAAAGACTTTCAGACTTTCGAAAACTAAACCAACTTAAGAGAGTGGAGGGCTCCACTGGGCTCTTTGGAATCCCTTTGGGTGGTGAGTACCTCGACAATGACCTTGTGGGGTGAGAGGTTCTCTTCTACCTCGATGACGGCCCTGTAGAAAACTTCTTCGTAGACATGAAGGACCAAGGTACTCGGAATCTTCGGTGCAAACTGTCTGAACCTGAAGGACATGCTCCCTTTTTAGGATCTCACGTTCGATTCCACAGACAACACTGGTGACACAACTAGATCGACAGCTAATGTTTGGTGTTTCAAGTTTTCTAAGTTTGCAATTTTGTCATTATAAGTTATTAGTTTATCTTCATAAGTTGTAAACAGAGATGATTCAGTTTTAGTTTTTCTTAAAAATGTACAGTAGCGGCTAAAGCTATTTCAGTCTGTTTTTTTAAAAGAAGATTTTGCTTCAAAATAACAGACTATTTGTAATATTGAAGCCGTTCCTCGAGTTAAACGCTGTTAATTCTTTTTCTTTTCCAGGTTTGACTGTGATGTTTACTTTTCTTAATATTACGGTGTTATTTTCATTTTAAAGCTTTATAAATATTGGCCGATTGCGTCATGCAACAGGGATATTGTGAATAAAACTGGACTCCTCCATTCGCTAATCGTACAAAATCATTCCATCAATCAATTAACGATTCAATCTTTTATGAATGTGGTCCGTTCATTTATTATTATTGGTGGAATAATAAACCACCTGCTATTATAAAATATGATTTTTTTTTTATCAATTGATCCTCAAACATTCAAAAACAAGCCCGTGTATTTAAAACCTAATATAAACAATAACAACAATAAACCCCCATACTATACATGCTCGTATATATGATATAAGCAGAAATCTATCACTGAGAAAATCCATGGGTCCTATGATTGATAGGCTGATAGCAAAACTAGAAGGTTAAATTGTATACCTTTACTTATAAACATTTGAATATATACCTTTAATTACACTTCATCGACATCTCTAACTTGACGAGTTAAGCTCTTACCAGTTTCGTGGCTGATGTCCGTCCATTGTAAGTGCAATAGAGGTCAATTTATGTAGCGCCATAAGCAGAGCGTCAGAAGGTTTTCATTTTAACCATTTTTAGGGACCTCTTTCCCAAGGGAGATGATTGTAACTCAAATCTGGGTTGTAAACACGACAAATTACGAGTTTTTGCATTACCACCGCATGCAGGAACGAGACTCTGGACTTACTCCCAAGCCATTGAACAAGGGCCCACTGCTTGTCCAAGTTCAGATTTGAATTCAACACGGTCAAATTAGAAATGACCAAATCTTCTACAAATCAGTTTTGAATTTTAAACATAAGGCCTGTTAGAGTGATAGGGCATGTTAGGGTAGGATGCATGAACCAATAAACACAAAGAATTACCGAAATTACCGAAATTTTTTCTTTAAATTATCTAATTCCATAATTTCGAGCCACAACTGTTATGATGAACCATCATCATTATCATCATCACCACCACCACCACTATCATCATCTTCATCGTCGTCGTCGACGTCGTCATTCTTTTCTATCTCTCACTGTTATCATCATCATCATCGTCGTCGTCATCATCATCATCATCATCATCGTCATCGTCATCATCATCGTCATCGTCATCGTCGTCCTCATCGTCATCATCACAATTATTAATCGGTAAAAATGAATAAACCGTTGTTCTTGTGCATGCTATTATTACCTCGAATAATCACTGCATTGCTTTGTAATGGGATGAATTTGCCAAGCACTGAACACCTCTCGACCGCGGACCAGGTTAGTCATCCCATCTGCTCCACCTGTTGCACCTGCCGCAGTGTCGATACAATGTCGAGTCAATCCAATGCAGGGAGAGGAAGACAGATTGATGAAGGTAATGACGAGAATATAAGCAATACTTCGAAATTAAAGGCATAAATGAAAGGAGAGGCTCAACAAGTAAAAATTGTAAAAAAATGAAAACCA
The DNA here is from genome assembly GCA_011800805.1 of Hirudo medicinalis. Lineage (NCBI taxonomy): Eukaryota > Metazoa > Annelida > Clitellata > Hirudinida > Hirudinidae > Hirudo > Hirudo medicinalis. Next base: position 21,507 of record MPNW01000833.1, on the reverse strand, counting down.
ATAACAACTTCAACTCAAGGCAAATGGCTTGCACGGGTATTGGCTTAAGAATCACACCTGTACGACTGAGTCACGTCCGCTATATACCTAGTGAGCTTCAGGACGGGTTTATCACCTGAGATGGTTATGTTTTTATTGAGCACACGTTCGTTATTTCGGGCTCAGTAATCTTGGATCAGCATTCCTTTATCCAGGTAGGTGGAGACCATTGCTATGAATATGACAATTATATTAATAATGTAATGTAAATAATAATATTAATAAAATATATATTATATATGTATATATATTAATCAACTATGTTATATATTATAATATATAATATAAAATATATATAATATATATATATATCAACTTAAACCAACTCCATTAATAGGCTGCCAACAGACAAAAGTACAAACTTAGTATTACAAATATATTATATAATATTATACAGTATGTTATATGAGCGATATACAGTATATTATATGAGCGATATACAGTATGTTATATGAGCGATATACAGTATGTTATATGAGCGATATACAGTATATTATATGAGCGATATACAGTATATTATATGAGCGATATACAGTATGTTATATGAGCGATATACAGTATATTATATGAGCGATATACAGTATATTATATGAGCGATATACAGTATGTTATATGAGCGATATACAGTATGTTATATGAGCGATATACAGTATGTTATATGTATTAAATACAATTACAACCGGAGTAAATAATCATGTGACAAATAAAAAATTATATTGAATGGAATGATGATGATGATAATGATGATGATGATGATGATGATGATGATGATGATGATGATGATGATGATGATGATGATGATGATGATAACAATAATAATTTTATGATAAAAATACAAGAAAAATATGATCTAATATTTGAAGTTCTAATTATTTTTCAGAAAAAATAATAGGATTAAAACTTTTTTTAAATTTATTTCTTTGAAGTTTTATTCTTTTGTCTCTCTTCTTTTCATCATCAATACTTCCTCCCGTTCAATCGGAAATCGACCACTTGTTTAAAGAAAGTAACTTGAGAACTAATATTATAATTAATTTAAATTATTTAAATAATTAATAATTATTTTGCAAGAGGGAATAATTAATATTAATAATTATTTTGCAAAAGGGAATATTTATTAATAATTATTATTTTTCAAGAGGGAATAATTATCCTGTCGATGGATACAATTGTATGTTTTCTTCGCCGCTATCATCTGCTGCCTTGTTTGCTGACTTTTTCCTGGTGTCCAATAAATCGTTCAAATGACTAAAACGTAAAAATTATAAGTACAGAAAAAAAAAAAGTCACCATTCCCGTCGTCGTCGTCATCCTCCTCCACCTCCATCGTTCTCATCACCATAATCGCAATCGTCATCGTCATCGTCATCATCATCACCAACAAGGTTGTGACATATCGAAAGGCTTCAGAATTCAAAACAAATATTTATCGGTTGATTGTCGAATGAATTAACTGAATCCTATGACATTCTTAATTTTTTGCATTCTGATTGTTTTCGAATTAGGCTGCTAACTCAAGATCATATTGATAACCTTAGACCTTGCGTCAAAGTCGACAAAGTCAAAAGCACTCAACCAGTCCAACCACCCCACCAGGGCGCACACCGAGGGGAGATGTTCGGAGGATCACACGACCCGACACTGCTGAGGCAATTCTTCCGCGAGACTGACAAGAACAACAACGGCTTCATCGAGGTCACTGAACTTGGAACCATCGTCAGGAAGATGTACGACTCCAAGAAAATTAAGTATGACGATGCCAAGATACAAGAAGACGTCGAGGTCAGTCGTCAGGGCGTGGGTCAAGGGGTTCATGCCCTAATGAGTCACAGGTCACAGGTGAAAAAGGTCGTGGTTCTCGGTCCATATTTTGACAGGGTTCTCGTCAGCATTGCTACGATTGGGTGGTTTTGGATTGTTAAGCATATAAGCTCATGAATATTAATGAACGGACATTAATGACTGATGAATAACTCTGATTGGTTGTTAATTTCAGAGCATCCTGAAAACCTTCGACACAACAAGGAAGGATGGAAAGATTGACGAAGAAGAGTTCCTGACCGCCATGTGTGGCAATGCTCGCTAATAATGGACAGCCCATCCAACAAAAATAGCAGCAGCAGCAGCAGTGATTGTAACAATTAATATTAATGCGACCTAATTAACATAATTTATTAAACAGATCTATTTCGGGTATGCCTCGTTCAAATATCATTTGTTGATGTTCTTGGCTCTCACTCGATTGCCATAGTATCACAGTATTTGAACTGGGGCGGTTTGAGTTCAAGCACCCCTACTTGATCTTAGGTATGACCTTTAACCCTAATGAGGTTACAACTCTGTGCTAATTCGGAAGAGGTCACCAAGTGTAAGGATGAATAAATGGTGAAGGGTCAAAGTGCAAATGATTGTTGGCGGTCAAAGGTTAATATTGAACTAAACCTGGGGTCCGTAAACTTTGGAGGTTTTCTATTAAGTTTATTGATCAAGTATTCAGTTAATAGAACTGAATAGAACTGAATAATCGAGTTGGGGATTTGTATGGAACTGTAAGACTTGTGGAAACTGCTGTCAGATTTTGGAATCTTGTGAGTTTTGTGTAAACTTATTTTAATTCTGCAGAGCTCCTCTTTCAGAAGATTAAAAATATGACGATTAAATGTGGCTATATAAATTTAATTGTTCTTTAATTGTTTAATTGCTTAATTTAATTATGCGCCAGGGTTAAAACATTATTATTAGACCAGTGAGTGGTTAAATAACAATAATAATAATAATAATAATAATAATAATAAACAATAATAATAATAATAATGATAATAATAATAATAATGATGAATAATAATGATAATAATAATAATAATAATGATGATGATGACNGATCACAAGATGCTCAATTTATATATTTATCATCTTCGTAGTCATCATCATCAGCAGCAGCATCATCATCATCATCATCATCATCATCATCATCATCATCATCATCATCATCATCGTCGTCACCATCACCACCACCACCACCATCATCATCATCATCATCATCATCATCATCGTATTAATATATAATTATATCGTAATAATCGAATTTATTTAAATTGTTTTCAACGATTTCCAAAGTAATTTTCAATTTTAATCAGATAATAAATACGCCGCTCATGTGTTAACGGTTTGAGAAATATTTCATGCCGCTTGATCGGCGAACGACATGAATTCACTGGAATTCACTGGAATAATTCACTGAAATTCACAGGAATTCACAGGAATTCACTGGAATAATTCACTGGAATTCACAGGAATTAACTGGAATAATTCACTGGAATAATTCACTGGAATAATTCACTGGAATTCATCGAAAGCTTCATTAACGATGAAACAGAAATTTTTGTCGCAGATAGGAAAATAAAGTTCGAAATTGTGTCAATTATGCGAGGGTTTTTTGTGAGTGCACAAAAAAATAAACGAAATTACTACCCATCACCGACGAAGCGAACGAACTCGACTATGATGACGACGACGACGAGGTGGATGATGATGATGATGACGATGATGATGATTATGATGATGACGACGAAGAGAAGGATGGCGATGATGACGACGATGGTGATTGTGCCCATGTTGATTCATCGTACAATCAAGACGCCAACATGGCGGACGTGAGAACCAATCAGCTTCAAGCAACACCAGCTGAATGCTGAACATTCAAACATCTAGAAGGAGAATTTCAATCATAAAACAGTCCCAGTTCAACCGAACCAGTTCAATCAATCGAGTAAGTCAGAACCAATCAAATCAGGGAAAACATCCTGAGCCAATCAAATCAATCGAATCAGTCAATCCTACCGAACTGAACCAATGGCATCATTTCTTAGGTTTAAAATGAAGAAATTTATACTATTTAAGTCGTTCGTTTTTCGTTACAAATAACGAATTACAAGGTTTGAATGATCCGGACGTAAATATGAATTCCAAAATGTGATGTATTTCTAATTTGATTTTATTTCAAATTTTCTAAACATTATTAAATTTGTATCTCGAAATCGAACGGAAAGATGGACAAATGTGCAATTACGACAGGTTCACAGAATCAAAACGACGACGACGACGACGACGACGACGACGACCATGGCGTTGGTGATGATAATGATGGCAATTATTGTTTGCCGGAAAATTGCGGATCGCTTTCCAGGAACTGGAAATAGGGTGAAATAGAGTGAAAAATAAAAATGTCACTCATTGTCATCATCATCATCATCACCATCATCACCATTAGCATCACCATCATCACCATCACTTTACGCTCATCAAATATCATTATCATCATCATCCACGGGAGAGAATGCAAAGGCAACCAAGCTGCCTATCGAGTTGAGATAAGCCACCATCCATTATCCCATCCATCCATCCGCCCACTCAATCATTCACCAATCAACCCACTCAATCATTCACCCAACAACCCACTCAATCATTCACCAATCAACCCACTCAATCATTCACCCATCAACCAGTTCAATCATTCACCCATCAACCCACTCAATCATTCACCCATCAACCCACTCAATCATTCACTATTCAAAATCCACCCATTAATCAACCCACTGAGAGTTTTTTTTTTTAGCGCTGAGGACAAAGAGCACGTTGAATTATGAAGAACTGCGTACAACGATCGCAACGAAAACACAACACCAAAGTTATCACTCACCGCTACTGACGCTCACGACACGGATGACTACTTCGCTAATGATTAGGAAATTATGATGTTATGAAGTTATCGTTCATCATTTCTGGTAGGGAGGTGGCGGTGTCATTCGTGCGCGCGCTCACTCACTCATCCACTCACTCGCTCACTCACTCACTCACTCACTCACTCACTCACTCACTCACTCACTCACTCACATTCATCCACTCTCACTCCGATCCACTCCGGTGCTAGATTCGCTCTTGCGTCACTTAGATGCACCGCCGGGCGCCCCGAAAAATCAATACGAACGTAAACAAATGAATGCC
>MPNW01000832.1:205385-222920 GCA_011800805.1 Hirudo medicinalis | reverse complement strand
ACTAGGTAAATTACTAGGTAATTACTAGGTAATTCATAATGTAATACATTATGATATTGATAGTAATGATAACATAATTACTAGGTAATTCATGTAATACATTATGATATTGATAGTAATGATAACATAATTAATGTCGAAAGTAACATCCAATGTTTACAGGTAATAATTTGCAATTGCATGCAACGATAAATTACAAGAAATTTCTATTTTCGTGGAATCAATTTTTGCAACTTTAACAATTCTGATTTAAAATTTCTTCGATTTCTTGATTGATATTTTCGAATATTTGTTTTAAATATCTTAATTTGTGAGTCATATTACTGAAGGTGGCAGCACGAATTCTTTTTAATAATGATAATCAACAATATTTTAATAATGATAATCAATAACATTTTAATAATGATAATCAACAATATTTTAATAATGATAATCAACAATATTTTAATAATGATAATCAACAATATTTTAATATTGAAATAAAACTGAAAGTTGCAATAAAAATATCTTTAAGAGGCTTTAAAAAGGTTGAAAAGAGAGAATTGAATAAAAATTATTTGGAAAAGTCTGAAATTATTTGTTAATGAAACAAAGTGATGGCAAGCGGTGGTTCGTTTTTATTGGTTTTATTGAGCAATCATCAATCTCAATCATCAATCTCAATTATAGACTTTCGTTATTTCACATTCAAATAATCAACATCACAACATTTTCGTTGAGTTGATATTTTATTCATGAAAGTCCAAAATCTTTTATTTTATTCAAAATAATTGTCATTATGAATGAATGCAGATAGATGTTATGTATTAATATTAACATAGAAATTCAACATTTTAACAACGACCACCCATGTAAAAATTGAAAACATTTATAAACGAACCTGTTTGGAAATTCCTTACGAAGAAGAAGAGGAGGAAGAAGAGGAGGAGGAGGAAGAAGAGGAGGAAGACGAGGAAGAGGAAGAAGAAGAAGAGGAGGAGGAGGAAGAAGAATAGGAGGAATTTCTGAAAGAAGTTCCGATTTCGAGGACTCGGACACGGCTCTGTCAGCAAGTGGACATCTCAATCAAATTTCATTCCCAAGGCAACCATCACCAGGGTGACCTCGAAGCAGACGACTTTTGAAGGGATGCTTTCATTGGCGATCATCGACACAAATGTTTTGAGAGAACATTATGAGAGATTCTAACCTATAAATACGTCATTAAATGTTTTAATTTTAAGTTATTTATTTTGAGTTTTAATAATTATTATTGAAAACAAATTCTGTGTTATTATTTAATTATTAATTAGTTTATTATTTATTGATTCATTATTTACTTTAAAATGTAATTCTGAAGTTCTTCAAATATTATACTGTTCAAGTATTGTTTATTACTCTGAATTTCATGGCATGTTACTTAAAGTTTTATTGATCTTCAAATCAGCGAGGAATAATTTAAACAATTATTAAAATTATATTTAGTAATTATTTGAATTGAACACCGAATAATTTATAATTGCCGAAAAATTTCAGATTTCAATTTGAATTGAAAAAAAAAAACATATTTAAATGCGAGGCCTGCTAGGTGAGGATTTGCTTTGGACAACGGAAGGAGACATTTGATTGGCGTGGAATTATTTCTACTTTCTTGCCTTGGAGGTCTCATTCGAAAACCAAACGAATCCACATCTTCAATCAGCAGGCATTCATAAATAACCTTTCAATCAATTTGCAATTCAATCATGCTCCATCCGTTCCACGTTCACCTGATTTTGATTGACTTGAGAAAATGTTCCCTCTTCGTTGGCCGAATGAGTTGTGTTCCTGCATAGGTAATTGCAATTCGTGTCGCGTTCGAAACCCACCATGCAATGCCACCAGCGCCCTTTCGAAGGAGCGCTACATAAATGGTCAACAAAAAGGAGACATTTGCCTATAGCGCTATTCATATGGCGATATATAAATGAAGTACACAGTTTTACAATCCTCCCGCGTTCAAATCCTGCCTTCAGTCTCAAAGTAAGCGAAGGAAGTGGGTCATTGGCATTTGATGGATTTTTTGTGAAGCATTTCCCTGGAGATCACGGAAGGATTTGCTGATGGTTAATTGATGAGGTTCGCACAGATTTAGGTCTTAATCTCTTGCCATCACCGTCTTTGTCATCTTCACCATCATCATCATCATCATCATCATCATCGTGACGTGGTGATAATGAAAGCTATGATAACGTTCATGACAATGAATGCAATGATGCTCGTTGTGGTGGTGATGAGGATGATGATGATGATGATTATGATAATGATTATTTGTCCACGACAGAATATTTTCTTTTCCAAGCATTCATTGAAACGGAAAACTTTGTACAAATAATATTTGCAAATATTTTGTAGCGTTTAATTCTGAAATATTAAATAATAATAATAATAATAATATATTAAGAATTACTATAATTAACACAATATCGTTCATAAACTAAGATAATTACACCACATATTTTTCTCCTCCTCATCTGCTTACTTTCACAAATAGCACCGTATCGTGTCATCATTAATGTTTAAATTCTTTACATGTCTTTAGATGTCTTTACATTTCTTTACAATTCTTTTATTCAACTTTTAAACCTAACCCCAGACCGCACTCCGCACTCCGAGTTCCCGCAAATTCCCGGTCTAGGAGTGCGATTAATTGCCGATTATTCGTAGATGTTTTCCGGGCTTAATAAAACCAATTCCTCAACTCGAGAGGGTCGAGTGGACGATGACGTTGATCCATGACTGTCCAGGTTCTCATCAATCTTTCCAATTCTATGTCAATCTTCATTATTTCTCATTCATTATCAATCTTCACTCCGTCGCAATCAAGCAAAGGAGCTCAATTACAATTTCCTTCGACAGTCCATGTTGCCTGTTCCAATCATCGCCGTCGTCATCATCATCGTCGTCGTCGTAGTAGTCGTCATCACCACCACCATCATTCTATCGTCACCATGATCGCCAACAACAACAACAACAATACCATCGTCATCTTCTTCTTCGTCTTTTTTCCACTTCACGAATTCCAGACGAATCTCTGATGCTCGTTCGAGACACTTTTACGGCTGTTGAAGGAGAACAAAAATTAAAATAAATATTAAAACATTCCTCTTGGAATTCTAGATTTAAAAAATAAGAATTGTTGAATTAAAGTCGAAATATTCCTTCCCGAATGAGCATCATGTTTTGAATTCTCTCCGGAAAATGAAACCAATCAGATTCTTTCCGGATTCCTGGAGGAAGTTTCAGGTGATGGACATGTCTTCCAGTTCCTTTATCCTGACATCATTTTATGTAACAACCCACACATCACGTTCCTCTTTTTATCCATCCGTCCGTCAATCCATTGTTCGTCCCATCCATTCGCACGTTCATCCATCTAGCATCTAATGACTCTATTGAAAACAGTGTTTTTCAACGAGCAAATGTGAAAAGATGACAAAAAATTCTGATGAAGAGTTTGGAAATTTGTCTGAAAATTTGTCTTAATTTATTAGACTTCTTTTCAGGTTTCGCTTTTATTTCCCTCAAATCCCACGATGATGACAACAAACTACCTGGCAGCTTTTCCACCTGAATTGAAGGTCAATTCTGGATGGATGGGCGGAATGAAAAAATCAAATGAAGGGTTTTTTTATGTTCATTATTGAATGAAGCAACACATTCAATCCAAATAATGCAAGAATGCAACTTGACGCATTTGAAAAACAAATGTAATGACATTATTTATTATTATCGCTCACATATTTTCGACATTTATAATTATTTAACAACAAAACACACAACAATTGATCAGAATGAGTTCCAATGTTAACTAATTGGAATTGAAATGGATGCATTGAAAAAATGATGTATTCATGTATTTTTTGGAAACAACAAAAAAATGGTTCAAAAAATGATCTGAAAGAAGTTTTTGTGCTGTTGGAATGAATGTGAGATGGATGGATGACGATCTTTTCATGGTGTTTTCGAGGTGGAAGAATGATTCATTGAGATGGAGGTTCACTTTTGAATCACAGCTTAATTGCCTCCGAGGTTCATCAGAATCCAACTGATTGCACATCAGTGCCTGGAAGAGAAGATTAAATGATGGATGGGATAAATAGATGGGTGGATGAATGGGTGGATAGGTGGATGGATGGATGGAATTAGATTTATCCGGAGATTAAAATTTTAAATTTTAAATCCTCTTCCACGACCTTACAACAAATCACATGTAGAACAACTTGCCAACTCGAATGTATAAATTGACACTTTAACAATAAAATAAAGCTTTACAATAATTTCTTTAAATTAATTCAAGATTACGTAAGATAAGTTGCATTGATGTTTATGAGGCGCTGCATCAGTGGTGTGCAGTTGTTGCAACATCATCAATGAGCTTCTGAAATCAATGGATTCAGGAATGTCAAAGCCCTCTTGTAAGTTGCGTTCAAATCGTGCTTCCAGTCATGGATAATGCAAGCATCCCATCACCAATGGTTGTGAAAACTTTAGGTTAACATGAATAACTACACCTTAAGAATAACATAATTACGCATAACTATATTAAAATTGATAGCTTAGATAATGGATTATAATTATTTGTATTTACAAACTTTTATTTTGTTTTACTTCAAGTATTTTGCCTCTATTTGTATTACCTATTACAAGTTTTATTACAAGTCTGGCTGTGACAGTGACTGATCGTATGTTACGGTACATTACAGTGCAGATTCATCCCATTGGGATAGCTGCGCACTTAAAAAATCGGATAAATAAATAAATGTAAATGTAAATTACTTTTAAAATAATATATTTAAACATAAATATGATATTACTTTAAACCCACGCAATTATAATAACTAATAAACTTCATAATATTAGGACGATATTTATTTGAAGAAATGCACCTGTATTTGCACTTGTATTTGCGAAAATACAAAGTTGTCTTTAAACATTTTGTAGATCAAGCCATCCAAAGATCTTGAGATATTTTTCTCTTTTTTGACGATTAAATTTGAGAAAAAGAAATAAATGTGTTTCATCTCAACGACCATCGCGTTTTGAACGTCTCATTTCAATCCGTTCAAAATTTTATGTTACAAACAAAGATGCTGCTGGTGATGATGGTGGCAGTATTGATGATGATAATGATGGTGGTGACGACGACGATGATGAAAATGCTAAGGATGATGGTAATGATTTCTTCAAAATTATCCAAAAACACTGGACTTTCTAACAACATCCTCTGATGTCAAAAACGTATCAATAATAATTTAAAGAAAAAAAAATTGTTTTATAAATTGATTAAATTTAGCAAATCATTGAGAAATGTGTTTGTTACATCTAACCACTAATTTCTAAAATTTAAATTTCACTTATTAAAATTTAGTCACCAAATAAATGATTCTTTTTTCTTTTTTTGAGAATTTATAGAAATTTTACTCAGCAAAAACTTTAAACACAAACATTAAAGCCACAAAAGAAACTGAAATAAAATATCTCAAGGGTCAGCCTTAAGGAGGCACACGCTTCCTCCATCGGACTGACCCTCATCAACAAGTTTATAGTAGGCACATCCAACGTAAGAAACCAAAAACAAATGAACACATTAAAGAATACCGGGCAATATGTAGAATTTATAAGATCTTTTAAATAATAAAGAATATTGACGGACAGGATTGAAGTTGATTTTTCATTGGTGAGGGAATCGAAGAACATAGTCTTGGATCATAACATGGAATGGAGAAGAACTTGAGAGTAGATTTAAAAAATGAAGGACTATATTCGTGTTTACAACGTAAAAAATGAAGAGGGTTATTGTAATTATTGCTGTCAGTGTAAAAACCTGAAAATATCTTAGGGAACTTGTAAACTGTGAATTTGGTGGATATTTAATAGGTTTTTGTTTATAAAAGTTAAATTAATTGAGGATAAAATTGGCAACAAGAAAACAATACGAATAATATGTTTTGTAAAATGTTCAACTATCTAAATGAGAACGATAAGTAGGGGCCCACACAATGTTGCAGTAAGTCAGACTGGGGTAAATAAGAGAAAAGTACAACAGAAGTGCTATTTCAGTATTAGCAAAAGGTCGAATTCTTGCAACGATGCAAATATTTTTAGCTATTAGACTTTGAACACGAGAAATATGTTTTGACCAAGTTAAATGTTCATCCATCAAAATGGATGATATCGATTTTGAGTAACCCTGTTTAGCAGAACATCGTTAATAGAAAGAGGAGAGTCAAAGGACTCAGATTTTTTTAGAGTGGAAAATAATAAAACTTGATTTATTTAAGTTGAGAGATAAGCGATTAGAAATAAATAAAAAAATAAAAATAAATTAGTTAATAATAACTACTTCATCATTGACAGTATTAATAAGATTATTAATATCATTTCCAAATATGCATGCAATAATGCCATCGGCCTATAAACAATAATTTGATCGCGTTGGAAGCACAATGGAAGACATTCATAAAGATAAAGAAATAAAAGTGGACCAAAAAAAAACATTCTGACATTCGCATGTTATAAGGAAACATGAAATTCCAAATAAAATATTGAATAAGTTTGGCATTCCAAACAAATGACACCATTTTGACAAGATGAATGTTCAGCTTATTGAATGTGAAGGTCGACAATTCATCGAATAATATCGACGTTATTGAACATAAATCATACAACCAAATATCTCGAAATCTTCAATCTGTCATTTCATCAATTCTCGAAGTTATTTTAAAATATTCAATATTTTCTTCTTTGACTTCGGGATTCCATTCACTTGAGAATGTTTGATTCTCATCCACGCTCCAATTTCAACGTAAAGACGCTGAAAATAAATTAAGTTCTCGAAATTCGTTCGTAGACGATGCAAGCAATCTCTTAATGGAGAGTGACCGCACAGTACTCTCCACGAGGGCGACAAAAATGGCTGACTTTGAATGGAAGAATGTTCTGGGTGCGTTTTAAATTTTTTTGAAATAAAATTTCAAGAGTTTAACTTTTATTTGAATAAATTTAGATATTTTCTGCACTTTATCTTATTAAATTATTTAAGCCTAAGTAAAAATAGGAAACTTTCGTTGGAGTTATTTCAAATTGAAAAATTTGGGCCTGTTTCGAAGGCTTCAAATTTAAAACGCTGTTAATGTATAGTAAATTTATTAAAGAATTTTGAAAATAATCCTACTTTTTTAAAATAAAAATCGCATTATCTAAGTAAAGTGTCTTTCGTGTCAAATCCCTCGAAGTGGTGCGTACATCTCCGTGCTGGCTTTGAAAGTCTCCAGCTATGTTCCTAACTTAATACTTTAAACCACATAAGAACCCCGTGCGTCATCACTTCTTCATTCAGCATCCAGCATCATCATCACAATTGTCCTATTCCCGTCATTATCATCATCTCAATCGCCGTCGTCGACATAATCATCATCAGCATCACAATCATAATCATCATCAACATCAGCATCACAATCATCATCCTCACCAGCCATTGTTGTCAAAATGAACCATACGTTCGTCACTCTGACTGGTCGAAGAAAATTTCCCAAAATATTTGAACAAAGATTGAGTGATCCTCATACTTCAAATTGAAATATGTATTTATTTTAATTCCAGTAATTTATTTTAGAATATTTAAAAAAAACAAACAATTAATCAGGCCTCCAGTGTTTTATTACTCAGGTTTCATCAAAATATTTTCGAAAATAATTGGACCCATTTAAATTTATATAATTTTCAATTTTCAATTCTAATTCAACCCCAGAAAGACTTAATAATATTCAAAGAAAAATTTGAGAACATGGTAAATTAAATTGAAAAATTTCAATAAATTCAAATGACATTCAGTTTCACAACTCAACTGTTCAAGTAACAACATAGGTACCCTGGTAACAAAAAAATGATTAAATTGTTGTTTGTATCAATTATTAAATTTAAACACAGTTATTTGAAATTTGTGTTATTATTATTATTATTGTTATTATTATTATTAATTTTATATTCCATCTTAGACTCACATAAATTTGTTAATCAATTATATATATTCCTCAATTACATATATATTGAATCGAACACACATTCTTTGAAGAATTGAATTATTTAGCGCTTTTCCAGTTTCATGGTTGTTTCCATTTTCCAGTTTGGCAAACATTTGGAAAATAATTTAAAAATTGTTACTTTTTTTACACAGGAATTACTTTGTGTTTCCTTTTACAGTTGTGTGGAAATCCAACCTCAGAAGAGTAAGAAGTTCACATCGGTTGATCGCCACGTGAGGCATATCAGAACCTCCTCATTTGCATATCACACAAGTCGCATTTCTTCTCAATTTTATCAACAAAAACATTTCTTCTCACTTCAAATTATTTTCAAATATTTATGAAAACAATTTTTCAAATCCTGATCAATTTCAGTATTTTTTAAGTTTGAATTTGATTTGATTTTTCAATTAAAATTGTCTTTCATCACCAGCATTGCAATGCTGTCTCAAGTTGTTTCAAGTTGTTTCATGTTGGATAAGATTGGATAAATACAAAACCGATATTTGCAGAGTCCAAAATCATCTCGTATGTTTTGTTAAATTTTTTCCTGAAAATTACCTTCCGAGGGTGAAGCAGTGGAACACGAGTGTCGCAAATGGATTCCATTGCGTAATAATTCACTCTTAACTCAATCGCTTAATGATCATTTTATGCAATTACTTTTGTCTCTTCCAGAAGTATTTTCAGACATTTTTCGCTTTATTATCTGAAATAATAATAGCGGTAATTCATAATAATAATAACAACAACATGACACACGATTCCTAATTACACGTTATTACCATCATTATTGTATTATGCGTTTCTAGGCGCCTATTTTCCATTCACGATGCTTATTTCATGTTTAATGGAATTCATGCACTTCACAAAATTGCAATTTATTTTTAAACTAGCAACTAACAAATTGGTAAATAAATTAGATATTAAGATATTCCTAAATTTCGAATGGCAAAAAATGATAAAATAATGATGCTAATGTTATTACATAAAAAATACAAATGAATTTTAATGTTTTGGCCACGAATGGGTTTTGAATCTTTCACTAAATTTATATTTATTTTTATTTATATTTGTTTATATTTATTAAATTTATATTTTTATATTTATTAAATTTCTGTTTAATCATATTTATTAAATTTTTATTTATTTATATTTATTAAATTTATATATATTTAAATTTATTAAATTTTCTCATTCGCGCCGATCTCCAATTCTGTTTGCTTTCGGTTAAAATTCTTCTCAGCCTCGCATTTGTTTTTATTGTAAGCATTTCTCTGTTTGTCTTTCATTTTCTTCAATTCTTCAGAAATTCCTTGCTTCGTGTGATGTCAAAAGAAAGACTTGATTTTTATTTGACTGAATTGTTAGCAACAACAAGTTATACTGAAGTAATTATAACAATCTTGACGACAACAACAAAAGCTATGAAATCAAATTTATTAATAAAACATGAAATAATAGTGCAAAAACAAAGAAATTGATCGGAAACTCAATAAAATGGGCACAACTTAACGTTTGGAAAAATATAAAGTGCAAAGTTCAAAGTTCTTGAAGTGCAAAATGAGAAAAAATTTGTTTGGTACGTTCTTAACGTCTTCATATTTTCCTTAAGAAGATAATATCAATAATTATATTAATATTATTTACCACTATAAATTTCGATCCTGCATAATTTGTATGCTATGATATTATTTGATATAATAATAATAATAATAATAATAATAATAATAATAATAATAATAATAATAATAACAATAATAATAATATCTCTAAGTNATTATTTGATATAATAATAATAATAATAATAATAATAATAATAATAATAATAATAATAATAATAATAATAATAATAATAATAATAAATAATAATAAATAATATCTCTAAGTTGCGAACCGCTTGCATAAAATATCTCCTAAGAACCGAAAAACCTCCCATTCTCTTACGAATTCCTCCTCCGTTCATTCATTCCATTATTTGCCAGCAACTTGGGAATTGTGGATGTGCTAGGACCACTGGGATTTAATCGTTTTGTATTTTTACGAAAATAATTTTATATTGCATTTATATTATTTTAATGAAATATTTTATAAAACGAAATAATATTATAGCATGAAATGAAATAAGTAAGCTAAATGAGCGATAATGAAATGCACAATTAGTAAAATATAATTAAATTTAATATTAAATAATTATTTTGTGGATATTTTACATTTATTAAAAAATCTCTATAAATCCAATAAATGCTGAATATTTGTTCAACATTTTACATATTTAAGGAAGACAATCCCTTCTGAAAACTAAAGAATAAATTTGCAAACATTTCAAATAACTAGAATATCGAACGAAATCTCAATTTTAACGGATTTTGATTACAAATACATAATAATATTGATTACAATAATTTGTGTATAAAATAAATAAATAAAAGAAAAACAAGAACGAAAGAATAATGAAAATGAAAAATAGAGTTAGTTCGAAAAATAATTATAAAAAAAATAATTCATCACTAATAACTTCCATTAAATGTTTTATTGTCAAATATTTTCCAAATTCAACGCCTACGCCAGCATATGGATGTGGCTCTTACGAAAGGGCGTGCCCCATATTTCCGACAAAATGGCGAATGTTGGTTGTTTTTCAAATTACTTTCCTTTTTTTTTTTTGAGGATTTCTCACCCGCGACCTCAGAAGCACTAATGGAAGACGAATGATTTGGAAGAAGAAGTTCAGGAAAAGTCAAACATGGAAGCAATTATTTCTGAAGTGGAAATTAGAGGGCAGTGAAGAGTATCACGTCATGCAAGTTGCTATGGAGTTGATGATCCCGATGATTATGATGATGATGATGATGATGATGATGATGATGATGATGATGATGATGATGATGATGATGATGGTGATGATGATGATGATGATGATGATGATGATGATGATGATGATGATGATGATGGTGATGATGATGATGATGATGATGATGATGATGATGATGATGATGATGATGATGATGATGATGATGATGATGATGATGATGATGATGATGATGATGATGGTGCTGGTGATGGTGATGATGATGATGATGGTGATGCTGGTGATGGTGATGATGATGATGGTGATGGTGCTGGTGATGATGATATTAGTAAAGGTGATGAAGGGATGTTAGTAAATGGTTACGTCACGTGACGTCTCCGTCATATTAAGTCGTCAAGGCAAAATTTATGAAAGAACATTTAGTTATTGCCTTGGGAAATATATTATTAATATTAAATGTATTAAATTATAAATATTATAGTTAATATATATATGATTATTATATTAAGTAATAATTATTGTTTTATTATATTAAGTAATAATTAAATGCCTGATTATAATAATAACAGCATAAATTTTAATAATAATATTAATTATAATAATAGCATAAATTTTAATAATTATATTAATTATAATAATAATATTAATGTACCGTAATTTACAACAATTAGAACTATTTGAATGCTATCTCCAAAAACAGAGAGAGATTCAAGTCATTATTTTGTGAAGCATTAATTCCCTGTTGATCTCCTGGAATTTGATGGAATCATTTCCAAGACTCAACACGCGAAATTCTCCAAGCAATCATTTTCATGGCTTTTATCTGCTCCTACGAATGTCTCATGATTTTAAGACGATAACTATGACAACAACAACAACAACAACAATTTATAGTAAAATAATTATGGCAATCACGATTATACTGACAACAACAACAAGTTACATTAAAATAATTATAACAATTAGAAAATCATTTATAATAATGATGATGACGATAATAATAATAGTAATAATAATTTGTTGTAATTAAAAAAATTGTTATTACACAAAATCGATTCAGTTTTCCCGAATGTCATCGTTATTCCCAACTTGGGCATAAAACTGCCACCGATATCAGTTTGGTTTGAAAACATCTCGACGGAAACCAAAGTATTTGATGTCTTCGGGACTTCTCCAATTTCAAGCTGAATTTCCTGACAGATTTTGTCTAAAAATGCCTCGTTTTTCGTAGCCATTGTTATTATTATTATATTATTTTATATTATTATTATAATTATTATTATTATTTGATGATAATTTTACACAGATCTATAAGTGCATAAGTGCTTTTTAGATTTAGTGAAAATTGCAATACCAAGTACCACATTGCAATGACAACGGAATTATCCATTAGACTCTAAAATGACGATTGGAACATTGTTGTCCTCCTCTTCTTTTTAAAATAACAATGCATGACCAAACATTGCAGCAGTGCATTTCAATTACAAAACTGACATTTTAATTATTTTAATTCGTTGCCTCGAAGTGAGACTAAGCTCACGACGAATGATTTCTCACAATTCCAGATGTCATGGATGAGTGGCCAGAGATGGAGTTCAACAAGACACTGCTGAGGATCATTGAAAATATCCAGGCTGCTTCCAATCAGTCTATCAACTCCAGTTTCTGGGCTTCCTCGTTCCATATGAGTGACGATCAAATCCAGCAAATCATCTCCCTACTTAAAACAAAAATCTCCAACAAAACCTATGACGCAGTCGACATTCCAGCCGTCAAGACAGTCATCATGGTCGCCTATGTCATCATAATAATAGTCGGGCTACTCAGCAATGCCACTGTCATTTTTGTCATCGCTGTCTCGAAGTCAGCCTTCACTGTGACCAGCTTGTTCGTCATCAGTCTGTCCATATCTGACCTCACACTCTGCGTCTTCTCGCTGCCAATCCAGCTCCATTACCAGCTGACAGGAAGCTGGGTCTTTGGCGAATTGGTCTGCCGGATTAGTCTGCCTGCTTTTGCGGTTCCGATGTTTGTTTCAACGAGCAGTATCTTCATCATCGCCTTCGATAGGCACCGTCTTGTGGTTCATCCATTCAAGAAGAGACTGACCGTGAGGCTGACGTCACTGCTCATCATTGGAGATCTGTTCATGTCCGTTTTCTTTGCCAGTCCGGTCATGTACTACACGGTCTACAAGGAGGTTTATCACCCTCTCAAGGGATCTGTGAAGATCGTTTGCAACGAACGGTGGCCGGCCAGTGAGTTACGACTGGCTTACAGTGTTTTTGTTTTCTTCGTTCTCTTCTGCATCCCTCTCATCATGACAGCAGCCCTCTACTTCCAGATCTACCTCTGCCTCTCCAAGAAGTCCTACAATCCTAAGAAGTTCAGCAGAGTCATCGATAAGAACTCCAGGAAGGGAATCGAAGAAACACGAGGACTTGGTTCGAGGCGTGATTCGAAAAGATGTCGAAAGAACAAGGACGTCAAATCTCCGAGTAGATCAATTGCTGCCATGGGAACCTTTCAGAACAACTTGACTCCACACTTCAAAAGTTCTGACATCAGAGAGAGCTGCCCGTCACCTCAGTCAAGCAACAGCAGCTGTAACATTCCCAACAGGAACATGAAAAGGCGCTTCAACAAGACCAACAGAATTCTCATAGCCACCGTCATCAACTTCTTCATCTGCTGGACTCCATGGAACGTCTTCGGCCTGCTAACTGAGATTAATCCCTACATCACGAAAGGGGTCCACTTCAAAGTTTTTGACTTGATGCTCAAATGGCTGGCCATGCTGTCGGTTTGCATCAATCCTCTCCTTTACTGCTGGTTGAACGAGAATCTCAGATGCGAAGTGAACGCCATTTCACTCAAGATACGCTCTTCAAGTCGGGTCCATAGCAACCTCATCTCGTCCTTCACCTCCAACCCGAGGAGGCACAAGACCACGAAGGTGATCAAGGCCTCGGAGATGTGCCAAGAGAATATAGGGAACAAAACTCCCCAACCCAAGATATGCGTCAACGATCCATCATCGCTCGAGGCGCTTCCCGTTATCAACGCTTCCAGCGCTAACGAGGCTTGAGAACGAAAATTGAAGACTTGATTAGACCATTATTTTTTTTGCCGGTGTAACATTTCATTTATTGATAATTTAAAAGAAAATGAACATCAAATAATAAAGTAAAACGAGAAAAAAACCAAGTAATTACAAATGCACGCTCACAATTCACGAATGAAAATAAACTAAAGACAAACCAACTAAAGACCAAAGAAGTGATAACCAGAAAGGAACGTCCTCAGGGAGGATTCCCAATGGACATGACATTCCAACAGGAGACATGACTTAATGGTTAAAGTAAATGTTGGTGTTGAATTGAACTCAGTAAGTTGAAGAAACAGTGGTGAGTCGATGACGAGCTGTTTAAACAGACGTTTGAAAGCATATAAGTTTGGCTGATTATTAATATTTAGTGGAATAATAGCATATATTCTTGGTCCCTGGCAAAGAATCGAGTGATGTTTGAAATTGGATTTAACAAAAACAGGTCTGTAATTTTGAGATGAACGCACGTTAAACGAATGCACGGATGATGTCTTGACCAATAGCGTGATTATTTTCCAATCTAACATTGGAATCTAAGGGGATTACTTGCGGAAATTATTTGAAAATGTTTAAACGTATTTCAAAAACGATAGTGATAAAACATTTGCACTGAAAAATTTTATGATCAAAAAACATTTTATAAGTAAAGTTATGTCTGAGAGTTCAAAACTGCCTGAGAACAATTGACCTCCTGACCGACTGGCATTCTGCTTCATCGACGAGAAGTGTTTCATTCTTGAGGTTCACGTCCTCTTCGAGTTCCAGCTGTTGCTGCCTCAGTCCTTTGAGGCAGATCATTGCCTTTTTGGCAGCTTGTTCCAGTTTCTCAATTGAATGGTTTATGAGATGAGACTGTTCAAACAGTCTCAGCTGAACTGAATCCATGCACAGTTCCACGTTTGGCCTGAAGGCACGGTTTTCGATCCTCGCCTCGGCCAACTTCCTTGGCGTCTCCTTGTCCTGGATTGCCTGTGAAATTTTTTCCACATTTTCTTCTGTTGTAAGAATTTGACTCTTTACCTGGGTGTTACAAAAATAATTGTGCTCAAGATTTTCTCATAATAAACATTTCAGTAAGCCATTAAAACAGCACTCACCAAAGCCAATTGTTCCTCCAACTTGTGTTTAGCATCCTTTGTCTCTGCAATTCTCCTTTCCAGTGCTGCGTCGGCTGCCGTCTTCTGTCCTTCCATGTCTTCGGCCACCTGGACGAGAATGTTGTCGATGATGCCTCTGAGGTTTTCACAGTTTGCCAGGACTTTGTCAGCCTCAAGAATGTTTCCAAGGGAAAAGTTTTGCCAGTCATTCATGGAGGAGATCCTGTATTTGAGAATAAAATAATTATGGAGCTTTGATGGAATATTTTATATAATGCAGTAATAGTTTATTTCGTAGTAATTCAAGTAATAAAATTTATTAAATTATGAAATGATATCAAAATGATAAAATAATTGATAAATAAAATAATAACAAAAAAACATGTTAATAAACAACAACAATGTTGAAAACATAAGAAATAATTACAAATAAGAAATAAATTATGACAATACATTTATAAAATAATATAAACTTTGAATATTCATTCACCTCTTGCCTTCCTTCGTTCCAGTGGATTTTAATGAAAGCAGTGTTGCATGGTTTTTCAGTTCAATATTCTGCTTGTCGATATCCAATGTCACGTCCTTGTCACAGACGTCTTTCTCCAGTTTGTATCGTATCTTTCTGGCCAACCTTAAATTTATTATTGAACTTATATTTTCCATTCAAATGCAGATGTTGCTTTATTAAATTTTTAAAGGCTTAAACAGAAATTAATTGGAACTTCAAACTCAAACAAACTTAAAAACAAATCATGAAGACAATGTTTTATCATGACCTGGCTTGTTCTGTCAGTTGTTCTTGAGTTCTCAACAACAGGGTTTGAATCCCACTGTACACTTGGATCTCCTTCAACAGTTCTTTTTCTGCATCGTCGTGGACAAGTTCAATGCCTCTCCTTCTCTCTCTGGCAATCAAACATTCGTGAAATACATTTTCATTTATTGAAATTTGTGGCTTAAATGATTGGAAATTTGAAAGGTTGGATGTTGGCTGATGATCTTTATCGGACTTAAACAATGAAATAAAATCTATAAATAGATTTGTTATGTTAAAGCAATAATCTCATGCAGAACACCACATTAACATAAACACAAACACTAATTTAAGAAGGCAACTGAACTTCGTCAACACTTCAAAAACCACAGGTTGTCCAAAGTTGCAAGTCGTTGTAAGTTTCTGCAAAACCATTCCAACCTTATGTTGACACACTGATGGACAATGTGCAAAGGATCTTTGAGGTTATCAAGTGCTTTCTCCACACGGACGTTGTAGGCTTCCAAGGCATCAACCTCAAGGTTCACCTTGCTGATCCTGTCACTGATTTCGTTTTTCCAATGTTCCACATCCTTAACACGTTGTTCTGTGAGTTTAAAACAAGTTAATTTAAATAATTTAGCAATTATCAGATAACTATCGATATTCGAATTGACAATGTATTCCAAATAAACAAATGAGAAATGATAGCAAAAATCATTTTCGAATTTACCGAGTTTCTTGTCTACATCCCTCTGGACTTTTGTCGTCAATTTGGATGTATCGTCGATGATGACATCGATGTCGCTGCACAATTTCTCAGCTCTCGACCGTTCAACCTCGGCATTTGCAGATTTAAATTTGTTCGAGGCAACCCACTCAGGCTGAAGAAATTTACAAGTTGATCTCCGAGTGCCGCTGGCGATCATCGTTTTGAACTAAGAAGTTGAAATTGAAAACGTGAAGGTTGGCGAGAGAATGTTTACATTGATCGAGTGGTTGCTTAGTTGCGCGCACATGCATTTTGGAAGCTAACAATATATGGAAAGTATTATTTAACGGCTTTATTACATTTTTTGCATTTTCTTTTCTATCACAAAAAACAATTTTAATAATTTCATTTCATAATTATAAACTGCTGGAAATAATGTAAACCGCTAGTAGGCCCATTTAATGAATAAGTTACAAGTCTGCAGCCACAAGCGACATCCTGGTTTTAGGTTCACAAAGAACTTAAACATCGGTAAAAACCGCTGAAGCTGTTGGTGCCAATTCTTTCATTATTTTTAATTCCAAAATGTCTCATGTGAAATAGTCATCATCATCACTACAATTAATCATCTTTGAGGCATTAAAAAATGACTATTTCCCTGTTTTTTGTTTTATTTTGTTATAATAAATAACTTTCCAGCAGTCAGTGCATCAATCAACTTCTGACTTCATCTTCTTCTTGAATCACCAGCAATCACTCCTACTTCAAGTTCTTCAAAACGTTTGAAATTACTAGGTCTCTGCCGGATTCCTAAGGAATTTGTGCATCCATCTGTCGAATTTGACTGATTTGATGTTTTTAATGCCTTTTCTTCGACTGCCTTGATGTCATTAAATCTTTATTGATGAGTGATGGATTAGGATCAACAACCTTTCCATGTTTATCGACGGCGACAAAATCGATTGATTTTGTGGAATTCCATTAGTTTTGAATTCATCTTAGG
>MPNW01000832.1:178267-196016 GCA_011800805.1 Hirudo medicinalis | reverse complement strand
TCAAAACACTTCTTTTGCAACCGCATAGTAAAACCATGGAACTCTTTACCGGCTGATATTGTTAACTCCTCAACCCTAACCCGCTTCAACTCTGCAATTCGGCAATTAAACTTCAATAAATACCTCACATTCAAAGAACTTTAGGATGACTTAATTCTTGGGACAATAATTTCTAAGCTTTTTCGTGTGCCTTTTGTTTGTTTGTTTACATTTTCCTTGGTCATGCAAGCGGCTGTAAGCCCTTTGACCTCGTGTAAATAAAAATAAATAAAAAAATAAAAAATAAAATAATAATAATAATACCTGTCCATCAAAGTAAGCAACAAATAGAAATCAACTTGGAGAGTGGCAAGTACAAGTAGTCACGCCAGCATCTTTGTAGAATGAAGTGACATGCCATGATGCAGTTACAATAATTGTGAGTTTAACGCAATGAAAACTTAAACAACTCAAATAATTTAGTGAGACAATGAGATGTACAGGACACTGAAACAGGGACGTCATTTCAGCTTTTTCCAGGGGGTGGTGCAAACCCTCGCACAACTTGAGGGGATGACCTTTCCTTTTTTGCTTCTATCCAAAAGTCAGGGAGGACAACAGGATTCACGGGAGGACCCTGGCCCCCGCCAAATGACGTCCCTAGACTGAAATAGCATTGGTGGTGGACGCATTTATTTTTTGTCAATTGATTCAATAATGCTACGCCGTCCAAATAAATGACGCAAAAAAGCTGTCAGCAGACGTCAGGGGTCGCATGCTCGGTTGGCTTCCCACGTTCACTTCCGCCATGAATGCTCCGGCAGTCTTTGTAATTGCAATATTAATTTAATTTTTAAACATTATTTTCGAATGCGTTTTTGTGTTTGATTTGTTTAATGCTTAAATTTTATTAAATGTGTTATTGTTACTAATAAGCGAATAACTGAATGGATGGCTTTTAATGTTAGTTTAAATGAATATTTCAGTTCAGTCCTCATGTGAATATTATATTATTGTTGCAAATCATAATTAAGTCTCTTAAAGGTGCTGAACGTGAAGCCGGTTAGAAAGGTGTGCAATAATTTGGCAATAATTAAGAATAACTATTTCAACCATTACTGGGATAATTGTCCCTTACCATAAGCAAGGGATTATTAATTATAAATTTAAAATTAAGTATTAAAAATTGAAATGCAAAATAAATAAACATTAAAATTTATTATTTTATGCTGTTATTATTAATAATATATTTCACCTTCATCTCTGGCCACTCCGATCATGAGGTCAGGAAAGGTGAATGAAGGATCACAACATTGGTCCTTGAGGAGGACTTCTGGTTCTTGAGGAAGTACACTCCTGCCATCTATCGTAGGCCCGAAAGATGTTCTGTACCTTGAGTGGAATAATTTCGCTAAAACAGGTGAATCTCAGGTATAATTTAGTGCTATACTTTCAACACTACCAACAATTTCCATCATAAAAATCTTGTTATACACGGACTTTAAAATCACACACACATACACTATTCACATTTGAAAACAACATTTGCAGACAAATGCAAGCCATCGAATCTCTTTCCCATGGCAGCCATTTTTTTCATTAAAACGAACCGAAAATTATGAATAGGAACATTGACGAGTGTCTGCCAAGGAAGCTTCTTGAGGCAGTCGACGAGGGACCTGCTGTTGGACCAAAACTGGGAGCAGTTGACCGCTTCTGAGACTTGCCAAGTCCAAGTGAG
Source organism: Hirudo medicinalis (assembly GCA_011800805.1). Taxonomy (NCBI): domain Eukaryota; kingdom Metazoa; phylum Annelida; class Clitellata; order Hirudinida; family Hirudinidae; genus Hirudo; species Hirudo medicinalis. Next base: position 194,296 of record MPNW01000832.1, on the reverse strand, counting down.
TGGAGTTCTGTCGATGGCCGAAGAGCTGAGGACAGAACCACTCTGTAGGATCACTTTCTGGAAGAGGTTTGAACCTGCAATGAAAAAGAAGACAAGTTGGAAAAGAGTCTGCAATCATGGTTTTGATTATTTGGTTTCGTGATTCAATATTTAGTATCAACATTTATCAACATTTTTTCTACTAATCACTGTTGCTTAGAAATTTGAATAACCAATTAGACATGGAAACATAACATCTCACAAACTTCTTTTCGTACGAGTAATTTTTTTATGTCAACTACAATTAAGTAAATAAATAATAATAATAATAATAATAATAATAATAATAGCAATAATATTAACTGCCTTTAATAAACGTATTAATAAAAATCGTAACATCAATGAAATTGATGAAGTTTAAAATAAAAACTTGCCAACCTTTCGTAACAGGTGACATCATGAGGATACTGGCCATGGTGGCTCCGTGACCTTGACCCATAATGGTGACGTTGTCGGGGTTTCCTCCGAAACCCTAGTTTCAGCCAATCACAAGTAAGGGTTATAATGGCAGTCATTTCTTATTGATGCCGCTTACATGGCTTTACGAATATTTAAGTTCACAAAATATCATCGTCTGAGGTTCATCTTTGACACTCATTATTTGTGCACTTTCTTAAAATTAAGACCAACGAAATGACCAATGACTAAACATTGAGCTGCTAATTAAAATGACTTTCGAATTTTAAACAAGTAAATTTTAGTTCGGTTTTAATGTTTGCGCCAATATTGGGAGGCATTAAAAAAGCAATAAATACGTGAATTATACAACATTTATTGAGCCATTTTGAGGAAAAAATACTCCACAAATGAAGTCACAAAACAATTAGGGGAGCATAAACAGGTGACCTCAACCCGAACCAACGATTACCTGGATGTTTGCCCTAATCCAATGCAGTGCTGCCACTTGGTCGAGGAGAGCATAATTTCCAGTTGCATCGCTGTCCGTGGTGCTGAGGAAACCTGATGAAGGTGGAAACAAGCGCTAGATAAATGTTTTCCAGGTCACGGATGAAGCGATTGAGGGTTGAGAATGAAACAAGGTGATTCATGATGGTTCATTATTGTTATCAGTAAGAAAGATACGGCAATCCATCACAGCCCTGTTTAAATATTCAAATGATTTAATCCCACCCATGTTGTTGCTCCTGAAATTAGCTCCTAAAAAGTCCCTCTCCGATTTCCTTCCCATCTCCTCCTCCATCACTTTTTCAGTCCATCGGACAGAGAACTGGGCGCTTCCATGTCTAATGAAAAACTTTGAAGTTGTGGTTCTTCATTGGAGAGAAGCACATCGCCAAACAAGCCAAACAAGAAGATAATTCATTCTTTGGAGGGCTCCAATAAAAAGACAGGGCAGCGATAGAATTTATTCATTACAAGCATTCCGTCCTGTCGCAGTCGTTTATCAATCACTCCAGTCTTCCCTGGGGTTTTCCCCTTTCAAATGCGCTGTCCTCTCGTTCATGCTGATCTTTTTCCAACGAGGATGGTAATGCAAACTCGTAAACAACGCCGAGCGATCGGCGCCCTGGTAGCGCTTTGAAATTTAGCGCATGAGGCTGGCATTCTCCAAGGACGTCATTGGAACAAAATTGTCAACAACATCATTTGCCTCAGGATGTTGTGACGTCACAGGATGTTGAAAGTTTCAAGAAGACCTTGGACAGATTTTTCGCCAACAGAATTTATAGTTTAGACTAAGAAGTTAATGTTTAAGTTTTCTTTTGGTTTGTTTTGTTGGGTAAGGAGGCGTTTGCACCTTGCTAATAATTTGTCATCGGTTTTGGCGAGGGGCCATTGGCCCGTGCTGATTTTTATAATAATAATAATAATAATCAACAAATTATTTTTCTGATTTTTATAATAATAATAATAATAATCAACAAATTATTTTTCTGAGTCTAAATTAAGGTCTTAATAAATTGATTAACGTTTGCAGGAAAAGCTGTTTTATCGTGTCATGGAAATGTGCAGGATATAAAAAAATTATTAAAACTTCGTGGCTTTATAAAGAGACAAAGCCGTGCATCCATGTAATTCATATTTTTGCATTTCTAGGAATTCTCGATTTTTCCGTCGGCAAAAAGATTTTTTTAACATGAAGATGGATGTAATAATTGAAGTAATTACAACAGTTGTTATAATAACGACTATTGTTACTGTAATATTGTTATTACCACTATTATTATTATCATCATGTATTATTTTTTCCCTTTATTTTCTCAGTCAAACAAACGAACACACATAATCACGGATGAAGAACCCCAACTAATATTTAAGTCCCCCTTCTGGGCCTGAGAAAACCCGGGACATAACGCCCAAACCACAGCACAATCAACATTTAAAAATCAGTCCGTCATTACACAACAAATGTCATCGCTACAATCCAACTCTTTTCCGCCATCGCTTTTGCGTTTTTCGCTTGAGGTAAGTGCCAGAGGAATTCCGAGGTTCCCATCACTATTTATTCTCGGCTTAACTTTGATGATGTAGCCTTTCTTGGTCAGCTTATTTTCCAGCTGGAGGACAAGGTTATGTCGCTCTCTTCTCGCCGCGTCCATACCTGGGCAAACATGGAAGATGTGGTCAAGGCTCAAAGGCACCATACCATGAATCACAATAAGCGTTTATCTCTGAATGATATCTGGAGATCCTTGGGAGGACTCTGACTTCCTCAGAATCAGACTCTGATTCATCAATTGCATGTACTCGCTTGAAACATCCTGGAACGACCGTCCACTATCCAATCACTAATTCCTGCCTCTTGTGAAAAAGACTTTAACGAAAGCGAGGCTAGTGAAGATGAGGCTAGGCAGGAGATTGGTATTAGATGGGACCTGAGAGTGAAAGTTTTTGATTTGGCTTCAGTGGAGCCCTGGATATTGAGGGCAACTTGTTCTGAATTTTTTCTCCTATTGATGCATATTTCAATTTAGAACCAATGTCAGCACCGAGGTACTTGTAAGTGTCAAGAATGTTCATTGTCGTAATTTGATGTTGGTTGACCTCAAGGTAAGGATCCGGATTGACAATCCAGGAGTTATTCCTCCTCTGCACTTCCGCCCTCAGAGACGAGCATTTTTGAGCATTGATACTCAGTCCCACTTTCGCCAAAGACCCCTCAACTTGTTCCAGAAGCTTCTTCATTCCAATATCCGAGGAGGATAAAATGATCAAATCAGCTGCAAATGCCATGTAATTGCATTTGACTGACCAATTAGTATCTCCAGTGACACCGATGGATGGTCCACCTCTGCATCACCATGTCAATCACCGCGTTGAAAAGTAGAGGAGACATGGGGTCTCCTTGCCGGACTCCTCTGTTCACTGGAATGTCATGACTCAATTTTCCTCTAATCATTAGTTGGACCGAGCAGTTACGATAGGCCTCTGAAATGTATCTCAGCATGAATAGCGGAGTTCCGAGTCTGTGGGCTGCTCTAAAATCGATTGATGGGACACCAAATCAAATGCTTTGCTCACGTCGATGAAGGTGAGGTTCAGCCTTTGCTTCTGCTCCCTCTTTTTCTTTATGATTGCTTTGACTAGCCATACATTGCCCGCTATGCCATCGCCGTGCCTGAAAGCCTTCTGACGATTTGAGAGAGGCCGGTGTGTGAGCATTCTTCTGAAGAAAATAGCACGCGGTGGAATAACCTGCCAATGATTGGTTCAACTGTGATCGGCCTGATATTGCCGCGATGGAGTGTTCCTTGTTTTTTTTTTGGTTTTTTTTTGAATACAAATAACAATTCCTTTTTGTGAGCACATCTGGGGGACACCCACCGAACATCCACGGCGTCGTATGGGTGGCCATGTCTTCTGTCTTCTGGAGCTATTTTGTTCAAGTCACATGTTTTCATTTCGTCAAGACCAGGAGCAGAATCCTTCAAGTTCTTCAAAGTATGAATGATTTCATCCGCCGTGACCGGAACATCGATTTCCTCAAAAGTATCGATGGCTCTCTCCAAAGGTCTGCAATCACTTTTAGACTTCTGGATGAAGACCTTTTCCCAATATTCAAGTAAAGCCTCGTCAGTAGGAGGTACAGAGTGTTTCTTGTGATCTCCGTTACACATCCATAAACCCATTCATCCTTATATCCATCCATCCATCCATCCATTCATCCTTATGTCAATCCATCCATTATTGTTATGGATTACAAACTGGCCTCACAAACTTGGACTTTTTCTAAACATTTGTTGAACATTCGCATACTTCTTTAACGCTATTTTCTCAGAAATCCTTCCCTTCTTTGGTTTTCCATGTTAATGATGACCTCGCTTTCCTCATTGGGGTCAATGAGCGATCTGAACTCGTCATCCGTCAATCGGAGCAGAAACCTTCTTCTTTCAATGAACTGCAGGAGACCAACATCGTTTTCCAAATCAATTCTTGCGCAACTGGTTTTGGCTTTAAAATCGGCCTTCACGTCTGATGTTATCATATTTGAGAGCAGTTTGCGGTACTGTGGTTTGTTCCTAATTCTCATTACGATATCCACATCGAGAGTGGGGAACTGCTGTTGGAATGAGATGCTGATCCTATTTTTTGCAATCCACCAAAGTTCAATTTAGTAGCCAGTGCTTTCCATGACTCCGTGTCGTGAAGGGCTGGAACAGGAAGGTTACGAATTCTTTCGTCAGCAATATTCTTTCTCTGTCCATCTTGCTTTTGAAGAGGGAAGACCAGCTCTGGCTTTGTGATATTCAACTGGATAGATTCTGTTTTCATGGATGTGTTTACCTCTCACAGTGGCGAACTTCTTGATGCAAAAATCACAACGAACCTGTTTTCTACGAGCACCTGAAGGTTTTAAATGATGCGGAGGGTATTCCTGTTAGTAGCCAGAGAGGCATGTGAACGGCCAGATCATCAAAACTGAATTCTTTAACATGTCTTTTCGGATGCCGTCACGTCCGATTATTATTATATTATTGTTGTTATTATTAATATATTATTATATTGTTGTTGTTGTTATTATTATTATTGCTACATCATTACATTATTGTTGTTATTATCATCGTCATCAATATAGTAATAATTTTGTAGTAATTGTAATAAAAATTGAAGTACACGAAACCTCTCTCGGTTAATTCGTTTGAACAACAACATGTGGTCGTTGTTTAAATTTCAACGGACGTGCACTGAACGCGTTCTGCGTTCTTATTGTTGGCCGGTGTAAATTTTACAGCCTCCGATGTTCGAAGGAGATGTTCGAAGGAGAGGGAGTCTGGAGGAGCAAATCGGTTCGACAAAATGTCCTTTGTTGCACTTCGCCCAGATTATGGTGGGATTCGGATTTTCATTACGAGGTCTTCATCTTGTTCATCGTCATCGTCATCATCATCATCATCGTTTCCTCCAGTCTTTTTCCACTTCCTTGGCGAGTTGAGGCAAAAAAGGATGAAGCCAGCCTCTGGAGCGGCTGAGGAGTCGAACAAATCTGCAGTCAAATGTCGCCTGAACGACGATTATGGACGAAGCTTTCACTTTTAATTTGCAGAAGCATCATCCAACGTTCTCAGTGGAAATGACACGAGGAAGAAGTGGAAGGGATTTCACGATTTTAGATTGTTGCTACTTTATTATTATTTTGCGTAATTCTACTTAAATTGTACTTGTGAATGCTCTTAAACTGTGTTTAATTATTAACGTCATCATTCTTCTAAACTGCAAATTACAATTATATTTTGTTTTGTTTTTTCGGAATAACGTAGAAATATATAATTGAATGAAATAGTACATTTTCAAGCACTTCAATTTCAAGATCCAAGTGTCCTCATCGAATTGTACCTGAGCACATCAGTGGATTGCCATGTGAGACGTTCATAAGGAAGATTGGTTTCATAAAATATGCAAGACTTGTAAGGGCCGTGCTAAGATTTAACATTAGGCCAGAATCGGACCCCCGAGTCTCGTTAGAGGAAAGACAGCAATGGTGCTCCCCCACCATAAATGGTTACCATGAGTTATTTGTTCTCCTTGCGTCACTTCCATCTTGATTTTCCGCCAACCATATTCCTTCATAATTCCTTCCATCGTGGAACTTATGGTCATGTGTTTCTTCACAAATGCTTTGTTTTACCTGTCATCAGATGAGAGCTGCTTTTTTTTGGAAGAACTCACTTTGAAAATTCCTTTTTCTTTGACGTAATTATGACAGAAATAATATGTTCTTCGTGTCAGATCATAAGGAGTTTAGTTTCAAAAGAAAAACCTGGGGAACAATTTAGAAGAAATGATGAATTATTCAAATCTTTCTTTCAACGGACACTCAAAAGTCGTTCAATGGAGTGCAAAACGTCAAAGTAAAATGCGCGACATCTACTTTCTCCGTTGATCAACACACGGAATAACTTTCCGAATGAATGAGAGACTGGAAATGCTTCCATCTTCCATTTTATGGACAAATTCTGATCGCTCAAGCGAGGCAAGCAACTATACCTTATCAGTTGATGCAAGCAATTCCTTTAATTGAAGTTAGCACTTTCCAACAATCACGCGATTTCTCTGATAATGAGTGAGAAGATTTGTTCTTTGATGGTTTTTTGTTTTATATTATTTGAGATGTTGAGCGCGTTTCAAAATTCAGACTCAAATCTTCGGTACAAAACAGTATTCTGGCACTCGTTTTGTTTTCGAACTTCGTCGAAATTTTCGTGAAATTGACATTTACTCAGTGCACTTAAAGATATGAAGTTATCAACCTCACTTCAAATGTAAACATTAGGGCTGCAGATTTCTATACGTTAACGGGAGATTATTGCGTTAATCTTTTTGCAGTTAAAATAATTAACGCGACGATTCACTCGTTAAATTTTTTTTATTTCATAAAATTATTTTATAAATTTTTAATTTTATAAATATTTTCATCAAAAATTGTCAACTCTTTGTTTTGTGTCCTTCCGACTTTCTTTTTGTCTACGAAGACTTACTGTTTTTCGCATAAAAAAGATGGCCACAAGTGACACTGGTAGGTTGATTTTGGGAGGCAAATTAACTTTCAAATCAAACTCTGTTGTAGTTTGCAGCATGTGTAAATGCGTCTTCAATTACACATATTTGCAAACACCCATTTAGTGCTGGGGATCAATTGATGACATCTGCCAATTGCAAACCTTCTCAACATCATTATAGAGCTGAACCAAATATTGAAAGCTAGCTGTCCATTGGAATGGTGGCGGACTTGTGCACCATCACATGGCCTTGATGCTAAGCCAGCATTCAAATACCTACCTACTCCAGCAACACAGTGCCATGTGAACGGTTGTTTTCCATCAGCAAACGTGCCTCCCTGACTCCGGACAACATAAACAGGTTCGTTTGCCTCATCATCTGGCTGAATATGGACTATGTGCCACAAAGACTTTATGAATTACTTGAATGAATAAAATTGATTTTGGTATAAAAATGAAGTGTATTGGAAAATAAGATGGTGCGATTAAAAACGCGTTAACTGCGATTAAAAAATGAATCGATCTGAAGCACTAGTAAACATTTTTTGAGAAATTATTCTTTGCAAACTCATTGAAAATGTATGAATGTCTCCCCAACCAGGATTTCTGCGCCTGCGTGGAATGTAAACAAGGACACGTGACATCCTGATTGACCAATTGTTGGTTCTGACCTGCCACGAATGCTGCGAGACTTTAGCGTTAACCCCGGCACGCCCTGGAATTGGCCGGTGTCGTCCGGTGCAGAATTTGTTTCCGGATTTCCCGAGCAATCTGCGCGCATCGATGGAGAGACTCGATTGCAACAAGACGGAAATACAACCCCCGATGAATGCAATTTTAATGCCGTTGCAAGGATCCCTGAGAGGACGCCATGATCTCTTTTGAAGGAAATGCTTTTGGCAACGTCTCATCAACTTTCATGGATGGCGATGCGTCCCTCCGTTCGTCATAAAGCGAGAAATTTAGACCTCCATTAACTTTTAGTGGTCTCAAGGAATTTTTGTACATCGCCGAAGACGTAGCCGATCATGGCCGATTTCATTGGCGCGCATTCTGTGATCTGCATATTAAACGCTTTCAACCTTCATTTCAGCCATTATTTCGTTCGTAATAAAGTATTTTATTACATTTGACTCGAAGAAATATTTATGAAGAAACGTTGCCGCATGAAAATTCTCACTTTGCCTTTTAGAAATTTCTGTCACGCTTTTAAGTCGAGAAAACGTAAAAATTACAAGTCGTGAAAGTTTTAAATGACGTGATGCTTCTGATAAATTGTTGCATATAAAAAATAATAAGTTGCATATCAAAGAAATATTCAAAATAAATGAATGTTTAAAGGGGAGATATTATTCCTAAAATTATGGCATCGATTTTCATAAGAAATCTGTTACATCAGCAGAAAAACATTCAGCGAACATTCACGATGTCATCCAAGTGCTAAATTTTAAAATTGCAATTTCCAGCCGGAGAGAGGGGGAATGTGAAGAAAAGGAAAAACATAAAATATTTCCTGAGGCATTGGTTTCGAAATTTTGAATCTTTTTAAAGGAATGCTCCCATAAATCTTGTGGAGCTTCAGGCTGCACTGACTAAAACTCAAATTGGTCGATTGGTCCCTTTGAAGTCTTATAATTCTGAAGCAGCATTTTTTTTTTTGCAAATTCATAATTTTTCAAAATCTCTCACATTAAAATCTTTCAATAAAACCTTTTCGCTCAAAAGAACATGGAAATACATTTTAATTTGAAATTGGGTTATTTTTGTTGATCTTTATTTGACTTTTCTTTAGTTATTTTTATAAAATAAAAAATCTGCAATCGACCTAACGATCCATCAACGAAGCTATCAAGCAATTAAACTTTGGTCCTTCTCGGACCTACTTCTCTTCCAACTGTAATCGTTTTGTCATCAGCGGTGACAGAGAATCCCACATATTTCAATTATCATGTTCTTTCATCTCTCCAACATCAATCCAGACGCACCAACCAATAAAATATCGATCAACCTCAACTTCATTCAATCCACCCGGAAAGTATGAAATGACCAAAAATCTCCTGGAAAGGATTGATGGAAATGTTGGAATAATTTCCAGGTCTCCATTCAATATCGCTTCTACAGGTGGAGATTTGAGATTAATCATCAACTGTGCCACCATTTATAACGAAAATCTGGCCTTGTCGCTGCAAGAATGCTTGGCTGGATGCGAAAATGCACATTGTACAGTGTACGGTGTACGGTGTACATTGTACATTGTACATTGTACACATGCATCTCTTTTTAAGGAAATGTTTCTTTGAAACGAAAATTCATTGAGAATTCAGTAGTACTCGATGAGTTATTGTTATTCTGACTCATTGTTAATTTTAAGATATTTAACCTAAAGTAAACTATTTTATCAAATTATGAGCATTAAATAACGATATATTTTCTACAAAATTAGAAATTATCACCTTATTTTTGTATTTATGTAGATTTAATTTCAATTTTTCAATGATTTCAATTTCTTGTTAATTTAGCAATTATTAATAATGTTCTTTTGGAGATTAATTTCATTATTATTGTTGTTTTAATTATAAGCGTTATCATTGTCTAATATTAAAGGTATTATTATTTATATTGTTTAATACCAAAGACCGAGTGCGTCTCAATCTGTAGAGTCGGGTTCGAATCCCACCTAGGACTCCGAGTCTGTAGTTGATGGTGACGACGATCATGAGGCCGAATGCTGCCAGAACTCTTCCGTCGACTGAATTTCCAGAACCATAGTCGTAAGACTCGCCGTGGATGAACATAATCACAGGCAGGAGACTTGAGTTTGTCAGAGGAACCTTTTCTGAAAATGAACGAATTTATATCCTTTTTAGTCGGTTCTTGTAACGATAAGAAGAATGTCAGAAGTAATAGATTTAATACATTTTTAAATTGTATAAACTAATAATAATTACAAAAATATTATTAATAAACATAGTTTAAAATGGAAACGGTGACACGCAGCAATCAATACTTGCTAATTCCGGTTTAGCGCCCTTGAATCATTCCATGTGCGCAGGAAAAGCAACTCTCCAGAAAGAGTTGGAATGGCATCAAATATTTACAGAGCCTGAAAATGTTTATCAATGTCAGCCGAAGCATTCATCATTCCAGCATTTTTCCTTCCCGATACCATCCGCTGGAGCGGCCAATATCGGAAGAAGGTGAAACAAACTAATGAAACACTTCCAATTCCTCATCCCTAATTCCACGACTCCACAAGTGGCTGGAGTGATCCTGATGGATGTCTGCACGTCTCTGTGAATATCCCTCACATTATTCTGGATAATTTGAATATTTTCGCGCCAAATGCGTTGGTTATTCTTGGGGAAAAGCTACGTTCTTTTAAGTTTTCACCTACCCGAACAAAAGTCGTGTTTCTTTAATCGCTTGTGGAGATTTTATTGCAGACTCCAAGCGGGAGGTAATTAGTTTTTAGCACTTTAAACGGAAAGTTACGATCTGGAAATGTGTATAGATTACATAATTGAGTGGATAATAAATTCATTCATTTCGACAGATCTTGCTCTTGTAAGAGATGTTGTACAAGATTTTACTAGGAAAAAATGTTATCATTATTATTATTATTATTATTATTATTATTATTAATATAGTGCGAGTTCGTGACTAATCATTTGTGTTTAATGTTCATAATTTTGTGGTTGCAATAAAGCAAGTGTGTCGAACTGCGAACTGTACATTTTGATTTCTGAAAATTTTAGAGGTTAAAATTGAATATTTTTATATTTTTTTTATTTGTATTTGTATTTTGTATTTGTATTTTGCATTTGTATTTTGTATTTTTATTTGTAATTGTATTTGTATTTGTATTTTGTATTTGTATTTGTAATTGAATTTGTATTTGTATTTTGTATTTGTATTTTGTATTTGTATTTGTTATTTTTTAATTCGTTAGTGTCGATTTCTGCATTGTGGAAATTGTAATCATTATAAGAGACAACCAGAGATCATACACTGATATTTTAAATGTTGTACAAATACGCAAAAGGCGTCTCCATCTCGGTTATCGTGAATTTCCCTCAAAGAGAAATCACTCCAAGCGGCACATTTTAGGCGCCTTGTGTGTCCCGAGGGAAGAAATGGAGGCCATCTTCCATTGGTTCGTAGGATGATTAGGAAATGGAAAAATGTGATCTCTTTAGGAGTGGAAGGCATTTGCCTGTGATTGAGGGCTGAATTATTTATTTCATTTTTATCTGAAATTAAATATTTATTTACAATTTTACAAGAATTGACGAAATCATTAATTAATGCCATTCATTGAAAAGTCCAACTTTTTCTTGTCGATAATTATGTTAAAATGAGTTATTTAAGACGACTGATTTCTTGTAATTAAGAAGAAATCAAAGCCGAACTCTATTTTCACAAACTTTTCTCAAAAGTTTTCCACAAACTTCTTCACGGAATTGAATTTTGCGAATTACTTTTTCAGGATTAATTCATTCCTTTCCACACCATGAAAAGAATTTGTTACTTGTAATCATATTTCATATTTCACTTTACGACTTCATCAACTTTTCCTAATTCATTTTATTCCGTCTGCATCTTGTCGGAGTTCTGTGGATGTTTGCATCAAATAAACATTGTTTATTGTTTTGTTGATGTTGTGTTGCTGTCTTCAAATAACACGTTTGTGTTACGAACTCCTTCACTCTTCTGATTTCTTTTCAATTCAAAATAATTCCTTATTTAACTCGAAATTAAATTTCAATTTTTTTCTAAACTTAAAATAAAAATTTAAAAATATTTAAAAAATCATTGCACATTAAACGAAATAATGTTATTAAGAAGGCTTAAAATAATTGACAATTTACAATTAATTCTAACAAATGTAATGAGAAATATTCAACGATTAAAAGCAGTAAGAGCAAGAAATGTTCATGGTAGGTGGGCGATAAATTGGCTTCAGTGTGCATCTCGATTGAGGAGTATAACTGGAGGACATGGAAACCTAAAGCGTGGAAACCGAGAAATGAGATTTATGATGACAGTGATGATGAAGATCCTGGTGATGATGATCCAGATGGCGATATATTTATCATATTTATTTATGTTTTGTTTATTCGCATTAGGCTTTGATGCATTTGAATTTATCGCGATACCTCTGTGCATGGCAATGGACGATAATAAGAAGCAAAGAATGCATAATAAACGAAAAAATGAATACAAAGAATCATAACGGCATGAAATAATGATGAGCGATATAAGGGAAGGAGGACGTTGATAAAATCTTTGGTTTTTGCTTGGCCATAAACAAATGCTGATTTTAATTGGCTGAGACAAAATGTAAATAACGGCACCAAACCAACACAACAATAATTAATAATAATAATATAATTGTCTTTGTAATATATAATAATAAATAATATATATGTAATAATATAATTGTCTTTGTAATATATAATAATAAATAATATATATATAATAATATAATTGTCTTTGTAATATATAATAATAAATAATATATATATAATAATATAATTGTCTTTGTTACGAGATTATTTCTTGAGAAATGTTAATTATTTATAATGATGCGAATATTATTTTTAATAATTTTAGAATGTCAGAAATAACAAATGAACTTTAATCGTAATTTCAACGCAATTTTAAGAAATATTTAATAAAAAATTAGATAATTAGAAATTCTACATCTCAACAGCATTGACGAGGGATTTGAGGCGGGAAAGGAGCAGACAAAAGTTCCTTAAAGTTCTGATCTTCTGATAACATTGTCGCCTTTAAGACAGACTCTGAATTTTAGGGATGCGATTTGCATTCCATGGAGTGATAAGGACGCGGTCATTGGAAATGGAAATTCTTGTCGATACTTGAGACCACTCAGCGTCTCAGGACAATTTATAAAACCAAGGTCGCCCAGAAGTCGTCCGACTGCACGTTCTGTCGACGGAAAATCTTCTTTCAGGTCTGAACGCTTGAAAGAGTTTTCAAGTGAAGTTGCAGAAGATGAAATTGTAGAGTGAGATAAATATTGGGGGATGAAGTCTGAGGGTAGGAAAAGTTCATAAATCAAAACTGGAGATGATGGCTTTTTCAGGGTTCCAAATGTGAACCTCCCCACAAAATGGAGCTTGAAGCACGTGTGATTTTGAATTACGATCTCCACTCCAAGCATAAAATATGACTGCTTGGGAAAACCCTTGTTAAACATTTTAACGGATTTAAATATTAAAGGAATCAATTCTATTACATAATTATCTATAATTATTATCCATAATTCTAATCCATAATTATCCTTCTAAAATCATAAATATAAAAAATACGTGCAGAAATTATAAAATCATGCTCGCACAAAACCGTTCGCAAATACTTTCAGCAATTACAGGACAAACCACCATCGTAAGATGCTTACCATGAAAACTCAAATAATTTCTGCTCATCGCCTGAAGCAGGAATTTGAATCTTCGTTTGAAAGGCAAATTGAAACCACAACAAGTGATTCCATCACCTCTGTCTTAGTTGAAACATCACAAACATTTGAAAATGTCGACCAGGACCACGAATTCTTTGGAAAAGAATGGTTGAACGTTCAATATGCAACCGGACGTTAGGAAGGATGCTCCCAAAACGGGGTTCGAGTCCGTGCAGAGAGAGGTGGAAGACTTAACCACAAGACCTACGACAACAACCACTGTAAAGTCCTGGCTTAGAAATTACTGATGATGATGGTGGTGGTGATGATGATATAATTATCGGTAATTTTAAAACTACAGCCACCACTACTAGAACTTCCACCACCACTTCCACTACCACCATCACAACCACCAGTCGTTTGGAAAAAACAATTGGAAAAGGTTTTTTCGGCTGGAATTGAAGAACATCGTTCCGGACGACTTCACAAGAGTGACGTTTTTACGAGCACCTACTCGGGAATAAAGCGGGGATTTGAGTGACGTAAAAGTCTAAAACTCAACAAGCAAAAACGAGGGACCTGTAAAAGAAGGATTTGAAGCGACCGCGGATGTCAGGCTTTTGTGAGAGGGAGTTGCTTTAATCGGTTATGCTCAGAGAGGCTGATTGTCGGCGATATGAAGAGCAGATGGAAAGGAGACTCTCACGGACAATAAAACCGCTTCCACGTTTCCACCTCCGATGTTCATCATAGCCGGACAATTCCAGGATATTTTTACCCGTTCGCGCTTGTTTATGTTCCTTGTGCTTGAATCTTCTTTCTGCGCGTTGCATGCGCGTTGAGATAGCGGCCTTAAGTGCTTCCAGTCTCGATGAGGACCTCGAATATTTTCCGGGCTCCTGGAGATGGCAGTGTGGAGTTCGTGTCACCACGTCAACGGATCTCAGCCTTCGTCCAGGTTTTACACGCCATTTAAGACAATACATCACTGTCCACTTATTTGAATGGACATTTTTAAGACGATGATGATGACATTCTGCTTCGTAAATATTTTTAAAATATTTAAGAAACTCATTTGAGACAAATAAATAAATTCTTCTGAACGTTTATGCCTTTTTTTTTACTAGAAAAAACTTTAATTGCACGGTTTTGAAAGGTCTTAATTAACTTCACTTTACTCGTCACGGAGTTGTAGAATCACAGTTGCATAATTACTTTTTTTTAAATCCATCAAATTGCTTAAAATCTAATTTTTTAAAACCATTGAAGATCTAAAAACATATTAAATAAATAAAAACCCAACTTTTCACGACGTTATCAATTTTACAAATTTCAGTTTGCAATTGAAACTTCTGAAAGTTGCATGAGTTCATACAAAGTAGAATTTTTAAGATTTTTAAGATTTCTTTGCATGCGAAAGAATCCGAGAAGTGAAAAGGAGAGAAAATTGAAAGGAAAGCTAAATTAAAAATCATGGGCGGACGCATGTCTGGACATTGTGCACTTCAGAAATCAGCCACAAAGGAACCTTTGATGAGAGAAATATTAAGAAGAAGATGAAAAGTTATTGGAATTATTTCTGAATTCAGTTGTTTTTTTAAATTTCTGTTGGAAATTTCTTAAAATTTTTACTTTTAATTTCAGCACCGAAGTGATTCACGATAATAAAATATTTAAGGCGATTTTCAGTATTTTCGGTTAATTCCAACAGCAATTATTCATTTGAGTGGCCTATTTTAATGATTTCATTTTTAATTTGAAAATTATAATTTAAAAACTCTCATTAACCATGAGAGTTAACCGTTATCTTATTTATAAAACTCGCAAACTCGGCATTTTTAAAAATTTAAATATAAATATAATCATTATTTGAAAGCAAGAAATAATTTTTGTAAGAGTTTATAAATAATTTCTAATCCTGCTGAAATCTTAAAAATTGTTTTAAAATTTATTTTGGAAAATTTAAAGTTTTCCGATTCGAAAAAGTTGAACCTTGAAATTCAATTTTCGGGTCTGGAAAGTTTCACAACTCTTCGAACTCCAAATGGTTTTTATTCATTTGTTTATATTTATATTTGATTACTAAATTATTATAAAATATATATATATATATTTATTCATTTATTTAAATATATATATATAAATATTCATACATTTATTTCAAGTCTTCGATTTGTAAGGAGACTCAATTTGTAAACTTTCATTACAATGTTCCAACTGTTGAAGTCGCGATGTTTTTTAGGAAGAAAAGATTTTATTCAATAAAAAGTTGAACACTTCTTGAATGAAACTCTAACAACATCGAACTGAACATTGCATGAAGAACAAAAACCTGCATCTGGTTAACGTTGAACACTCATTACCAATAACGTATGATCAAATCACATCACATAAATGCCTTATTACCACTTAATTAAACTATCTATCAATTTAAATGCAATTGTCCAGAAAAATCCCGATGTTTGCCAAAGTAAATGAAATTAAGGAGTTGATAATTGAAGGAGAACGTATGTGTTGAATCGGCTTATTCTAAAAACATAAATATAAGCTCCAATAAATTGAGATCCACGGAGGTTGAAAAATACTACTCCTTGCTCCTTGTCCCTC